>SNQJ01S0054637.1:77294-88818 GCA_010110895.2 Picea sitchensis
CGAGTAGCCGTCACATCTCTTCTCAGAGATAAGCTGCCACCATTCTAGCAAGTCTTTCACTCTGTATTTTTACAGTCTCTGTACATTTCTTTCATTAATAGAAATCGTGTATTACTGTATATCTGTGTTTATAGTTGCATATCTGATACATTTTTGTTATGTTATTGAATATCTGTGATATCTCTTTGCATTTCTTTATTATATCTCCGATCTCACTTCATGCCGAAAATAATCTGGATCACGTGAGTTGATCAAGGAGGTCATCGATTCGAGGAATCGGGTACCGGTTTTTTATTGTGATTTTATTCAGAGCCCAGTAATAAATACAGAGTCGTCAGGTTCCATATTTCTTTTGTACCAACATGATTTGGCTCCCGCAAGGTGATGATCTAGGGAATATGTGCCCCTTGTGGAGCATATCTTGGATCTATCTCTTGATCTCCTCATTCTCTAACAAAGAGAGACGATAGACTATCCCATTTGGCAGCGGTGCGTTGGGGGTCATATCAATGGGGTGCTTGACTTAGCAGTGCAGAGGTACCCCTGTAGGTGAGGAGAAGATATCTGAGTATTCTTCCACGAACTGATCTACTTGCTTCTGTTGTGTGGAGAGGTCGGTCGCAGTGACCCTAGATGTGGTTGTGATATTTCTCTTATTTTGAGAGAGAATCATGAAGAAGACAAACTTCCCCATTTGAGAGATGACCTTCTTGAATTGCTTAGCAAAGATCAAGGTAATAGCACTAGGTGGGACTGCCTCGGGTATCATGTACAATTTCCTATTCAAAGTAATAATAACACTACGAGGCCTAGACTCATATACACCATGACGTTTCCATAAATAAGGTTGGCCCAAAAGAACATCACAAACTTTGAGAGGAGCAACATCACACAATACCTCGTCTTTGAAGGGCTTGATGTCGTACAATAGTAGACATTGTTGGCTGATGCGGAGATCACTTCCTTGGTGGAGCCATCTAATGGTGTAGGGTTATGGGTGCGTTGTTGTTGGCAGGGCCAACCGCTTGACGACCTCTGCTGAGATCAGGTTCTTCTAACCACCGCTATCAATGATGAAGTGCAGCAAGGTGCCTTTTACCCACATCTATGAAAGGGAGAGGCACTCTCCTTCTTTTCACTTGTCTGGATCACCAGTTTGGAACTTGGTGGTATAAACAGTGGCACTGGGTTCCATATCAATGATAAGTCTTCCCCTTTCTAGTTCTGGCTCAGATTCAGAATCCGCATTTGATTCAGAGGCTTTCACTTCGGCCATCAACTACTGCTTTGAGAATCGGTCAGTAGTGTTATGAAAAGGGATCTTATGGAAGTCACACCACTTCCCGGTATCTTTCTTTATCTTTCTGTTGTCCTTCTTTGCTTGCGGCCTGGACTGGTTGTCCTGATACTATCCATATTTTCTATGTCCTTTGTTCGGTGGGTTGGGGCCACTTTTTCCTGTCTTTTGTTGTGAGGGGTTCCTCAATAATTAGTTTGAAAGGATTTCTTGTCTCATCTTCTTTCTTTTATCTTTCCATGGGAGGTCTCTTGGGCGTGCGAGAGATTCTTTCCATAAGAGAAATAGGCTCGAGACCCAACTTTTTGTACTCCAACCTCGTTGGGGACATGCATTAAGACAACAAGGAGAAGACTGCTCTGATACCACTGATCCAGATTTTATGAGAAGAAAAAAATGAATACATATTATTAATAGGTGCTTAAGAAAAAATAACAGAGATACAGTAAAATTGGTTTTCTATTCAATAACGAATAAGCTGAAACTGTAAAATGCAGCGGAAACAAGCTTGCTGGAATGGTGGCAACTTATCTTTGAGAAGAGATGTGACGATAGCGCGCATTCACAAGAAGAAGGTTAAAATAAGGCTTTGAAGGAATTTTTACAATAAGAAAAAATGCCAAAAACCCTAGACATCCAAAAACCTAACCCTAGGAGATCAAGCACCAAAAGTCATGTGGGCCCCATTTGGGTAAGTTAGTACATCAACTTCCCGGCATCGTAACTTTTGCATTCGATCTTTGTTTTAGGCATGTGATAGCCCATTGGAAAGGTATCATCAAGGAGATTCATTTTGGGGGCTCAATCATGTCTTAGGCTATCATTGAGGAGCTTGATCCTAAAAAACCTTCATTTAGGCCCTCAAAATGGAGCCGGAAGTTAAAACTGCTAAAAATAGTAAATTGCCAAAATTGTTAGAAAACTGTTTTGAGATAGTTGGAAAAGGTGGGTGGCCACCAATATCCATTTGAATCAACAACCCCTCCTTAGGGAGCAATGGTCTCCATTATGTTGAGGTCCCCCATCAGATGAGGAAATTTCTACTGAATTCAGCCCCGGGTGAGCCACTTGCCTTGGTGCAGGAGCTACCCTGCTTTGATGACTCGATAAAGCTGGATCCTTTTTTGTTGAGTGCCCTTGATCTGTCTGTCCACAATCTGATCATTGGATGCTTGTTGTATGCAGTCGGGGTTGATATCTATTGGTTTCAGCTGTTGTGCTACTTATGAGGTTTCCAATAATGGTGGGAAATAAGGGCGAAGGAGATCCACGTTGAACACTGGGTGTAGGCCAAGGAAAGGAGGAATGTTGAGCTCAAAAGAATTATCCCCCACAGCTTTGGTGATAGTGTACAACCCATAATGGAGTGGGTGAAGCTTTCGATGGGGTCCTATAAGGTGTTCTTTCTACAAGTAAAACCAAATTTTGTCGCCCACCTGAAACTTATGCGGCACCCGATGTTGATCATGGCGTTGTTTGTACTTGTCATTGGACTTCTGTAGGATATCCTGAACCTATTCACGGATGTGATAGATCCACTCAATCAACCAAGTGGCTTTGTGAGCTTCAGTTGGAGCAGGAGATGATTCAGTCAAGGTGACTGCAAGGGGAAGTGCAACATATATGGGACCCAATGGTTGGAATCCCAACCCCACTAGAAAGGGGTTGTGGTCGGTTGAGCTATGCAGGGCTCAGTTGTAGCTATGTTGGACATAGGGAAGGCTCTCATCCCATGTGCGAGGGTTCTTTGAATTATACATGCGAAGGATAAGAACAATCATTTGATTTACAACCTTGGTTTGGCCATTTGTCTGGGGGTGGAAGGCCGTGGATTTGGTGAGCTTGATGTCTAGCAGTGACCATAGGCTCGACCAGACTGTTTTGAGAAATAGACTATCCCGATCTGAGACAATGGTTTGTGGGATTCCAAAATGTACCCAGACTCGTTCAAATAAGAGCTTGGAAGTGGCCTTTGTTGTGATGCTCTTATTGGAGGCAACTAGAATCGCCATCTTAGAAAAGTGATCAACAACCACAAAAAAATAGTCATTTCCCTGCTTGGTGGATGGGAGGCCCGACATATAGTCCATTGAGATGGATTCACTCGCTCACTATATTATCTAATTGCTTTTGTTGTGTGGAGAGGTCAGTCGTAGAGACCCTAGATGTCTCTATGATCTTTCACTTATTATGAGAGAGAATCACAAAGAATACAAAATTCCATGTCTGAGAGATGACCTTCCTACATTTCTTAGCAGAGATCAAGGAAATAACACTAGGTGGGATTGCCTCGGGTATCCTATACAATTTCCTGTTCAAAGTAATAATAACACTACGAGGCCTAGAATCATATACAACATGACATTTCCATAAATAAGGTTGGCCCAAAAGAACATCACAAACTTCGAGAGGATAAACATCACACAATACCTCATCTTTGAAGGGCTTGATGTCATATGACAATCGACACTGTTGGCTGACGCAGAGATCTCTTCCTTGGCGGAGCCATCCAATGGTGTAGGGTTGTGGTTGTGGCATTGTTGGTAGGGCCAGCCACTTGACGACCTCTTATGAGATCATATTATTCTGGCTACCGCTATCAATGATGAAGTGCAGTGGGGTGCCTTTTACCCACATCTGTGAATGGAAGAGGTGCTCTCCTTCTTATAGATCATCTGGTTCAGTAGGCTGGAGCTTGGTGGTAGAAACGGTGGCACTAGGTTCCACATCAATGATTCGTCTTCCCCTTTCGGGTTCTGGCTCAGAGTCAAAATATCCATCTAATTCAGAGGCTTTCACTTCAGCCACCAATGACTGCTTTGAGAGGCAGTCAACAGTGTTATGCCAAGGACTCTTATGGAAGTCACACCACTTCTCTGTATCTTTCTTTGTCTTTATGGTGTCCTTATTTTCTTGCATCTTGGACTAGTTGTCCTCATACTGTCCATATTTTCTCTGTCCTTTGTTCGTTGGGTTGGGGCCACCCTTTCCTAGCTTTTGTTATGCGGGGTTCCTAGGCCCAAATTGTCGCGTCTTTTGTTTGAGCTTCTGCTCGATTTTTACGGAATATAAGTATGCCACGCCCAAGGATGAGATATCCTGAAATTCCATTTCGGTATGGATGTATCTATACAGAGCACTGCGATAATTAAGAACCAGATTCCACTCTGAATATTTGATACCCAACTTGGTGCACAAGGTATGGAAGATATTTGTGAAATCTGGAATTACTTGGTCTCTTTCTTGCCGCAGTGTGGTCCATTTGGTATACAAGTTGTCATAACTTCTGATAGGGTAGTATTGTTCCTTAATAGCATCCCTGAAGGATTCCCAAGTGGTCGTGACTAAAAATAATGAGGTTTCCTCTGTTTCCTTTTGCTCACAGAAAGTTTCCCACCAATATTTAACATGGGGAACGGCTTTGAGGAGAGGAAAAGTAATATTTTCTCTATTTGAAAAGTTATGGATAGAAAAATACCCTTCTAGTAGATTCAACCACTTGTCTACAACATCTGTGTCTATCTGACCTTCAAATATAGGTATATCAAAGTTTATTTGTACCTTGAATGGGGCGACGCCTCCGTTCGAAGAAGATGCGTGCCCTGTTGGTAGTCATCGAAGGATTTGCGCGAAACCATCCATCATCTCATTCCTCTGTTGCATGAGGGATTCCTCAATCAACAGTTTGAAAGGATCTACTATCGCATCATCTTTCTTTTCTCCTTCCATGGGAGGTTGCTTGGGCATGTGAGAGATTCTTTCCTCAAGAGAAATAAGCTCGAGACCCAACTCTTTGTACTCTGACCTCGTTGGGAACATGCATTAAGATGACAAGGAGAAGACCGCTATGATACCACTAATCCAGATTTTATGAGAAGAATGAAATGAATACAGATTATTAACAGGGTTTAACAAAAAATAACAAGGATACAGTAAAATCGGTTTTCTATTCAATAACAAAATAAGTTGAAACTGTAAAATGTCGTGGAAACAAGCTTGCTGGAATGGTGGCGACTTATCTCTTAGAAGAGATGTCACGACAGCACACATTTGCAATAATAAGGTTACAATGAGGCTCTGAAGGCCTTTTTACAATAATCCAGAATTCCAAAAACCCTATACATCCAAAAACCTAACCCTAGGAGATGAAGTGCCAAAAGTCATGTGGGCCCCGTTTGGGTAAGTTAGTACATCAACTTCTCAGGGTCCTAACTTTTGCATACTATCTTCATGTTAGGAATGTGATATCTTGTTGGAAATTTATCATTGAGGAGATTCATTTTGGGGTCTCAATCATGCATTAGGTTTTCATTGAGGAGATCGATCCCGAAAAACCTTCATTTAGGCCCTCAAAATGGCCCCAGAAGTTAAAACTACTAAAAATAGTAAATTGCCAAAATTGTCAGAAAACTATTTTGAGCTAGTTGAAAAAGGTGGGTGACCACCGATATCCATCTAGATCAATCCTCCCTCCTTAGGAAGCAATGGTATCCATTGCATTGAGGTCCCCCATGAGATGAGGAAATTTCTGCTGAATTTGGCCCTGGGTGAGCCACTTGCCTTGGTGCAGGAGCTGCCCTGCTTTGAAGACTCGATAAAGTTGGATCCTTTGTTGTTGAGTGCCCTTCATATGTCTATCCACAATATGATCATTGGATTCTTGTTCTATGCAGTCCAGGTTGAGATTTGTTGGTGTCAGTTTTTCTGCTACTTCTGAGGTGTCCAAGAATGGTGAGAAATAAGGGCGAAGGACATCCATGTTGAACACTGGGTGCAGGCCAAGGAAAGGAGGAATTTTGAGCTCAAAAAAATTATCCCTCATGGCCTTGGTTATAGTGTACTACCCATAATGGAGTGGGAAAATATTTTGATGGGGTCCTGTAAGGCGTTCTTTCTACAAGTACAACCAAAATTTTTCGCCCACCTGAAACTTATGCGGCACCCGATGTTGATCATGGTGTTGTTTGTACTTGTCATTGGACTTCTGTAGGATATCCTAAACCTGTTGGTGGATGTGTTGGATTCGCTCAATGAACTGAGTGGCTTTGTTAGCTTCAATTAGAGCAGGAGATGATTCAGTCGAGGTGACTGCAAGGGGAAGTGAAACATCTATGGGTCCCAATGGTTGGAATCCCAACCCCACTTGAAAGGGGTTGTGGCCAGTTGAGCTATGCAGGGTTTGGTTGTAGCTATGCTATACATAGGGAAGGCTCTCATCCCATGTGCGAGGGTGATTTGAATTACACATGCGAAGGATATGCAAAATCCTTCAATTTACAACCTTGGTTTGGCCATCTGTCTAGGGGTGGAAGGTCGTGGATTTGGTGAGCTTGGTGTCCAGCAGTTACCAGAGGCTTGACTAGAATGTGCTGAGAAATAAACTATCTAGATCTGAGAAAATGGTTTGTGGGATTCCAAAATTTACCCAGACTTGTTCAAAGAAGAGCTTGGCATTGGCCTCTGTTGTGATGCTCTTCTTGCAGGAAACCAGAATCCCCATCTTAGAAAAGCGATCAAAAACCACAAAAACACAGTCATTTCCCCACTTGGTGGACGGGAGGCCCGACATGTAGTCCATTGATATTGATTGCCATGGCATGTTAGGAGTAGGAAGAGGGGTGTACAGGCCCTGTTTCTTAGTGGTCGGTTTGGAAATAACAAGGCAGTATAGGACCTAATATACTTACTGACCTCCTGTCAAAGTTTTGTCTAGTATAAATGTTTATGTAGCATCGCCACTATCTTTTCGACACCGAAGTGTCCTGCCACCCAACTGTAGTGGGTTTCCCTATGACGTACCTCCCCAGCCACCAACAAGCCGGGGAATGTCACTACTCAGACACTTAACTTAGTTTTGACAACATATGGTAACAACCCAGTATCCAATTGAGGTATGTCACACAATTTTTCTTTCAAAATACGTATATACACACACATGCATACATACATACTGAACTGCATGCAATTAAACATATACATAAAATGCTCTAGCATAAGCTTCCATATAAAACATAAAAAAACAGTTGCATTTTGTAAATATACGATTTTCAGGCTGTAATATCAGTAATCACAAACATGCAGTGTACATAGGGGTATACCCTTAAACATACAGACAGATATGCTCACACATGCAATAAAACCCATAAATTAACACATAAATGACAATGCAGCATGTAAATTCATCACAAAACCGATACTTATCTTGGTAAGAATGTCACCAACTGCGTCCAGACCGTCCACAAACCTCCCAACCTTAGACTACATTGTTCATCACTCTCAACAGTGAGTCACCCCCAAGCTGGGACTAGACTCCACCCGGGTAAGGGGTTCCTAACTAGGCTAAGGGTTCATGGTCAACAGGAAAGACTCCATCTCAAGTGCTCACTCATCCGACAACTTACAACCTCTCATTCCCCACATTCCTATCACACCCAAGGAAGTGTGCCCCTTATCTACTCAACATTCCTTCAGCTACTCCACTTCCCTTCCAGGGCTTCAGCAACAGGCCGGACCAAAAGTCTCAGAGCACTGTAGTTGTAGTTTATAACCTTCAGAAAATCGATCCCCAGCAATTCTCTCACTCAGAGAATTTCTCAGAGGCCTGACAACTAGCCTCTTCAATCCCTCTCCCAAACTGACAGGTACACGAACAGGAAAATGGCCATGAAAACAGGTTCATGTACAGTGATAGGAAGGTACGAGGATAGCTCCCCAATTGACGTAATGTATTCCCCCCCCAATAATGGTTCTCTCGTCCAAGGAAAAATGGTAAGATCCCCAAAAGGCACTAAGTCTTGACAATAAGTATGCATGTCTCCAACTTGACACTTGTCATGTTGGAAGCTACTTTGATACACTTGTCCCCTTCTTTAGGACTTAGGATAAAATAATTATCTATACTTTATGTTCTAAGAAATATTAATTTAATATTCCTTTTTGGCTTAATCTCACTCTCACTTAGCCCTTTCCTTAGATTTTGGCCCTCCCTTTCCCTAACTGGTCAAATCTAGTCCCCCTTCTCTTTTATTGTGGTCACTCTGCGCACAACGATGTATTTTATATTAATCATGAGACATATACAAAATAGGCGTGCTGGCCTTTAACAACCAGGCACTCTGGCCTAATTCTAAAAACATAAGCATTACGGCTTATAATACTGGCTCACCAGCCTATAATGCATATCATATACATAAAGGTTCATTGACCTTAATATTGCATGCACTTTAGTTACTATGCACGGTATCCGTTGTCCTCAAGGTTGCGCGCACTTTAGTTACTGCGTGAGGTATCCAGAAATGTGCACACTACATCACTTTAGTGTGTAGTATATGCATGCACCATGCCATGAAATGTGTATTACAAAAATGATGTATAAACAACTCACTATCTTAAATATACTTGGATTAAACTTGAATTTAGGTTCAGTCGAGGGATATTACAATCCCCTCCCCTTATTTATGCACTGTCCTCAGTGCATCATGTGCCCATATACAACAAAAATTTTCAAAAATTTTCAAAAATATGCAGGTATTATACCCTCATTGCATCCTCATGCTCCCAAGTAGCATCTTCAGGTCTGTACCAGGTCCATTGGACCTTTACAATCCCTATGGATCGATTCCATATTTGTTTGATTTTTCGGTCCAAAATGTGCACCAGATGCACTTGGAAAGCGCCTTCTTGCTCCACCTGAATAACATTCCAATCAACAACATGATTAGCATCAGGTATCTATTTCTTTATCAATCATACATGCAATACATTATGAACAAACATAGATGTAGGTAATGTAATCATATAAGAAACTGGACCAATCCTCTCTAGGATTTCAAATGGTCCATAAAATCTGGTTTCCAACTTGGCGCATCTTCCCAACTTCAGGGAACTCCCGTTATCTTTCACCTTCAGGAAAACATGATCACCCACTTTGAATTCTCTGTGGATTTTGTTTCTATCAACATAACTTTTATGTCTGTCTTGGGCAACTTTCAAATTTTGCTTAATTTTTAACATTTGGTCTTCCATCTCCTTGAGCAACTCTGGCCCAACTACTATTATATCAGCTGGGTTATCCCAACTCACTGGAGTATTTCACCTTCTGTCATAAAGTGCTTCAAATGGGCTCATCTTCAATGATGTATGATACCCATTGTTGTAAGCGAATTCTATTAAATGTAGGTATTATTCCCATTTGGATGGTTTTTCCATCACATACATTCTTAACATATCTTCTATCACTCTATTCACCCTCTTTGTCTGTCCATGAGACTCAGGATGGTAAGATGTACTAAATTTCAGATTCGTCCCAAATCCTTTGAAAAATGCTTTCCATAAATTCGAGGTGAATTTTGGGTCTCTGCCAGACACAATCATTTTAGGAATTTCATGCAATCGTGCCACTTCCTTCATGAAAATATGAGCGACATCTGCTGCCTTGTGAGTAGTTTTTAGTGGAATAAAATGGGCAGCTTTTGTAAGCTTGTCCACCACCACCATAATCGAATCATGTATCTTTCCTACTCTGGGAAATCCCGTAATAAAATCCATTGTCACCACTTCCCACTTCCATTCAAGAATGGGAAAAGGTTGCAACAATATTGTTGGGTGCCTATGTTCTTCTTTAACTTTCTGGCATTCCATACATCTTGTGATGTATTTTTCTATCTCTCTCTTCATAACTGGCCAAAAGTATTGGCTCTTGACCACTGCTACAATTTTCTGATATCCAGGGTGCCCTACATAAGAAACATTATGCATCTCATGCAAAATTATACATTTCAAGTCTTGGACATTTGGTACTAAAATTTTGTTCTTATGCAGCAGTATTCCATCTACTCCCAACTTATAAATATCCATCTTATGTGGTGTCTTACCTTGCTGTAATTTTACTATCAATTCTTTGTATTGCAGAGCTCTATTTGCAGCCTCCAGAATTTTTCTTTTAACATCACTCTAATACATGCTAATGGTTGTAGCACATAGTTCATGCACCCTCATGTTGAGTGCATCAGCCACTTTATTTTCTTTCCCCTTGATATGCTTTATATCAAAGTCATATTCTCTTAGAAATTCTAACCATCTGCTTTGCCTAGCATTTAGATTTGGCTGATCAAATAAATATTTGAAACCATTGTGGTCTGTTCTTAGCTCAAACCTTTTTCCCATGAGGTAGTGTCTCCATTTCCTCAGGGCATGTACTATGGATGCCAACTCCAAATCATGAGTGGCATAGTTTATTTCATGCTCTTTCAACTTCCTTGATTCATAACATATCACGAATCCATTTTGACCGAGGACTCCACCAAGTCCTTCATTACATGCATCTGTGCATACAATGAAATCTTCATTTGGGTCTAAAATCCTTAGTATTGGAGCACTTGTCAATAATTGTTTCAAATGTTGGAAACTCCTTTCACAGTCCAACATCCACTGAAACTTCATACCATTTCTTTGCAAGGAAGTGATTGGGTGTGTTATCTTTGAGAATCCTTCAATGAATATCGTGTAGTAAACTGCAAGGCCCATGAATGATCTGACCTCTGTCACATTCTTTGGTGATGATCATTCTCTAATGGCTTCTATCTTCTCAGGGTCCACTTCTATCCCATCTTTTGAGATGATATGCCCCAAATAATGAATTTGTTTCTGATAAAATGAACACTTTCTCAATTTGGCATACAACTGAGGCTCTCTTAATACTTGAAACACCATATTCAAATGATGTTCATTCTCTTCCTCTGACTTAGAGTATATAATAATGTAATCCAGAAAGACAATTACAAACTTGTCTAAATATTCTCGGAAAACACCATTCATTAAGCACATGAAAACAACTAGTGCATTTGACAACCCAAATGGCACCACTGTGAACTCATAATGACCATACCTTGTCCTCAAGGTGGTCTTTGATCCAGGTGGATATCGGTGGCCACCCACCTTTTTCGACTGGGTCAAAACAGTTTTCTGGCAATTTTGGCAATTTACTATTTTTAGCAGGTTTTAACTTCCGGGGCCATTTTGAGGGCCTAAATGAAGGTTTTTTGAGATATAGGTTCTCAATTGAGCCCCCAAAATGAATCTCCTCGACGATACCTTTCCAACGAGCTATCACACACCTAAAACGGAGATCATATGAAAAAGTTACGACCCCGGGAAGTTGATGTACTAACTTACCCAAACGGGGCCCACATGACTTTTGGCGCTTCATCTCCTAGGGTTAGGTTTTTG
>SNQJ01S0054638.1:0-11649 GCA_010110895.2 Picea sitchensis
CCCCCCCCCTTCTCAGTATTTTCCAACATTTATTACTGGATAACTTATCTGTTAGCTTGTTGATCTATCCCCTGAGCCCAACGGGTATCCGTTTTCTCAAAACCACTCTTTCTGTTCATTTCTCCCATTGCTTACTTTGTCCTCGCACCAGAGAAATTATCCCTATCTTACCTCTGTTCCAGTCAACCGTCCAAAACCACAATCATCCCCACTAACGTTTTGTTTGACTTGTTGATATTTTCACAGTGATGGTGCCAAAATCAAAGAGAGAAGAAGCCAAGGAAAATCCTTTCCTCTAGCCTCCTATCGACCTCGACGGGATCCATTTGGCCGACAAAGATCATTTAATCACAGACACCAGGTGCGAATTTGATTTCGCGGATTTGCAGTCATGGCTAAAGGATGTTTTCTTAGATCAGAGCGATGAAATTGGGCTCTGGGAGTCCAACCTTCCTCTGTATATTTTCCCCCAGGTCCACCATTTCCCTGAGTTCATCCTCAAATGTCAGGCTCATTACATCCCCAACCAGAGAGCCATACTATCTTCATCAAGAGAAACTCTTTTCTTCATCACACCTAAGTCCATTGATCAGATGATGGAGATACCCAGAAATGAATCCGCCTTCACTTTCAATATTGAAATCATCACGGAGCTTTACAAGAAACTATCATTCCCTCATAGAGCCCATATTTTCGAGCTTTTCCTCCCTTAGGCTACTCAACTCCCCAAGACAAATACCTCGTACCCTTACTCCCTATTCTCAGTAAAGGGAAACCAAATCATTTCGTCGCTTTGTGCTTTGTTGGGTTATTTTTATGAACAATGGGTGGATGAACCCATATTGGGTTTTCTATCCATTTTCTCCACAGAAGAAAGACCCACCACGCAGTTCGACTACAACACTTTCCTGGCGAACAATATTCACGAGCAGTTCTTAAATTTTTCCTCAGAAGGCATGTTCCAGTATTCTTCAATACTGGATTACATGTTCACTTTGTTTCAAGCAGACAGGTTTTCCTTTTCAATGCAGAAAATGGACAATGAAGGGAAGCCGCAGGCGGTAATAGCTTGGACTTCACTACTCAGACAAAATTCAACAGAGTTCAACTTCAAACAATTTATCGAGCAGTTCTACCATGTTGTGGTGAGCATCCTCAGTGGCAGACATGAACCAAGAATAAATGAGGAGATTCAGAGGATTTTACACCTTTCAGACCTTGCAAAGACTAGAGACTGATATCTTTACCAAAATCACACCGAGATCAGGGTATATGGATATGAGTTGGCTCCATACAAATTTCCCAAGTATCTACCCATGAGGATATTTTCCTTGGAGTATATAAGGCAAATGATTAACTCAGATGACATACATTTTGTGTCTCTGTAAAAGAAATAGAAGCTTAGAATTAAAGGGTAAATAGGGTCTTTCATCTACAATAGCCGAGGCATCGGGGAGGAAGCAGACAAACTGTTGAAAGAAATGAAGTTTTTTGTTAGTTTCATATGGCACTATAATCCATGTGGGATAATTTCTGATATGAGGATTAAAAATACAAATGTCCCATATGTTCATACACCCAAGCCTAAGATAAAGAAGTTCATGAATCAAACAGAATGGGAGCCGAACACTCTGGTCGAGATAGAACAACATAACCCTTCGGTCATCGTCTCACAGACTACTACACCATAGGTCCCCAAGGAGAAAAGACCCGGGAAGGATACTTCACCTTCCATCACTGAAGTCTTGGCTGAAGATTTCCAATTACACACCAAAAGACCAAAAACCAGCCTTACACCTGACACAGCTGGTGAAAAGGAAATCCAATCCACTGCAACTATGAAAGATGATCGGTCACTTCTTAGCACAAGCGGCAAGTAGATCATGTCTACAATTTTTCCTAAGAAGCCCATGAATACTCCACTAGTCGACCAGGCGAGTAAAGTAGGACCAAAGTTAAGTATTTTTGAGAAGTATGATCTGATCAAAAAGAAAAAACAGACGCTGACCAACAGTACATATGCTCAATTTTGGAAATAGACATCAACAACACAACATAGAATGTTGTCTTCATTTGATACAGAGAAGGGTAGAATGCACATGGCATTTCTGCAGTCATAGGTTCCAGACACGAAAGCAATCACTGATTACAAAAGGGCAACATTTGAGTTTCATACTAGGGATGTGCATCCTACTGATCAAATGGATTTGCACATGCAAACTAGGGAAATGATTTTCTCCAAGTTGGCTAATGCTTCTATTGTGGCTACTAAATTACAGGTATCTCTGAGCAATGTCCAGACATAGCTGAAATTAGAAAAGATATCATCCTTTGCAAAGGATAACAGAATTAAGACGTTGAAGAATTGGTCCTCAAGATCAAGTATGACCCCTCAAATGTGAAAGAAATTGAGGAGATGCTTAAAAAGAAAAATGTCAATATATCCTCTCTGAGTAAACAATTGAAACTGCCACCAACAGAAGATGCATAGACAAAGGAGATAGCTTAAATAGAAGGGGAAAATAATGAGATGCTCAAGTTGATCATGGAGCAGAATGCATAGTTGAAAGAGATGGAAGCAGAACTAGAAACGTTAGTGAAATAGAATCAACAAGAAAAGCCTATGGAAGTCATTCCATTGAGTGTATTTCCACTTACAGGAGTAAGCACAACATCTACAACAGAAACTCCCTCAAAAACTCCACTGACAGCTCTGGAGAAGATAGTAGAACTGGCAAAATCCATGGAAGAAATGAATTTGCAAGAGACAGATATTAGCAGACTTAAAAAGGAGATTGAGAACCTTCAGGAACTCAAGTCTTCTTACCAAACCAGCTNAGCTACTCCAAGGAGGAACAAATATCAGACAAGATCAAACAAGAATTGCAACAGCTTCAAAAGCAAACAGTGGTAGGTAAAACACTCGTTGAGGTCAAAGAAAATGTCTGGATGGATATCACCAAATCCATAAATGAAATATGGCCTATGATACAAATCATGTTCGAGCAGAATGAACTGGTGCAAAGAAGAAAACAGGCGATTGAGAAAATAAGAGGAGAATTGGGAGAGATGCCTGTAGAAGCCACTGAGATCATCAAATACTTGAATTCAAAAACCAAAGAAGAGTTAGAGGATTTGAAAATTGAAGATAGGACAGAAACCATCCTTGAGGTCAAGAGGGTCCTGACCAAAAGAGGATTGATGCTACAACTGGAGGAAAAAGTCTAGACTATGGACATAGGAGTGAAAATATTTTTCAACAAAATTGAAGCTCTGCAGAAGAAAGGCCTCCCTGGCTTAAGGTTCATAAATGACAAGTTAATGACACTCTCTGATTATAAAAAGAAACTAGCCACCGTGGCTAAAGATAGTTCAAAATTCTCGAGAATACAGGGTAGTATCACAGGCAAGGCATTCTTAGATTCTTTCTAGTCAAACATCAACATACAGCATGAGATCTGGTACATTTTCATTATCAAGCCAACTTTTGCCAAGTATACAGAGATGGATGAAGTATACCGAAGACTGCTCAAATTCGGTGTTCCCAGTAACCTTCGATGGGAAGAATTATGCAATATGATCGAGTAGGAGCTTAGGTGTCCAAGCCCAGTTAGCAATCCAATTAGGTGAGGTCATGCGGAGGACTCACCAACGATTTACCCCAGAAATCAGCATGAAGATTTCAACACATCATCAAACAGTTCCTAAATTTTTGTATCTTGTTGAGTTAGTTAGCTAAATTTAGAACTACCACGTCCTGATCTTTAATGACAGGATCGTATGTAATTTTTGATTATAAATACTTCAAACTTTGAAGTACCGAGGTTTGATCTTTACGCCCTGTAAGCTAGAAAGACTCTAATTTTGTATCAAGAGATCTACTAGTAATACAAAGAGACGTTTCACATGATTCTCACGTGTTATTCATTGGTGATGTTTTTCTTTCTATGTTAAATGTTTTTCTCCCTCATTTCTCATATTGTTTTCTAATCTAATCTTTTAAAAGTAGTGCATGTTGCAATATTTATCTTTGTATACCCTGTTTCCGGCTTTGAAAGATCTTAATGTTTATCTTTCTGATATTACAATGAAGAAATTCTTAAATGCCTCTTTACTTTAATTGATATTCTCATATTTTTTGTTATTCATCACTTTACTGCTAAAGAATCCAATGAATGCATTATCTTTCCCTGTGAAAAGAATCTTTTAGTTTCTGTTTAGATCTTTATCTTTATAATACAGACCCCATAGCCCAATGGAGGCACAAAAACCTTTTCAACTAACTTAACAAAAACAACAACAAACCATTCTATCTTATTTTATTTAACTAGCCTAACATTTTCAAGTTAAAACATAGCTAAATCATATAGAGAGATCCCTCTCTAAAACTGGTAGGGCTAGATTCCAGTTTTGAAGTGGTTGGATAAAGTTACCTCTTGTAAATTTATTCTACTCTGACAACCTCTGGGAACTTACAGAGCATTAACATAGTGGCGACCGTACTGGGGAGTGAACAAACATTCAACCCCACATTTTCTTTTTCCCTAGAAGAAAATTTTGTTTCTGAAAAATTATAAATCTGAGAAAGAAATAATGTTCATAGGTTGTTAAATGCTTGTACATAGCAATTTTGGATTCATAAAAATAAAAATATATAAAAATTAAAAAATATGGCTCCTAAAAGAGCTTATACTCAATCCCACCCAGACCCGAAACCTGTGATAGAAACTGATAATCCATAACAGTTACTCAGAAATAAGACCATTGCAGAAGGTTCAGGGAGTCATAGTCCCCTTCATAGGTCCCCTTCTCTTCCAGAGGAACTTGTTTTCTTCAAGATCTCGACTTTGACACCATTTTTTAACAAAGCCTATTTAGAATGAAATTTGATAGCTTTGTGGCTGAAACATTTTTAGATCCAACCATCCTGCAACCCCGGACCCCTGAAATACTATCTCCCACTGCAAAACCTCAAACCTCTCACTCTGTGCCAACTATTCCCTCATCCTTCTGATTTTCTTCCACAACCCCACCTATCATCCAGGTTGTTGTCCCACCCCCTCCACCTATAATGGTGGCCAGATATGCTCCCTTGGTGTTTGTTTCACCTTTACATGACATGCCCCAGGACTATCAAATGAGACTAAGACAGTTCGATGGTACAGGGCCCTTGAACGCACAACAACATGTTGATAAAATGAATGACTATTTTGACTTGCAGGAAGTGGATGAAGCTGACATTCAAATGAGAATTTTTACGTAGAGTTTGACTGGGGACGTTAAGAAATGGTACAAAGGCTTATGTGTTGCTTCAGTGGTCGACCTTACGACGTTTCAAAGAAGTTTTCTGGACATATGGGAGGTAAAGAAAATCCCTCTCCAGATCTTGTCAGAATATGAAAACATCAGAAGGAATCAAGGAGAGATAGTACAAGACTACTGCACCTGCTTCAACAATCTGTACAATGCAATTTCAGCCAATATTAAACCCCCACAAGGTTTGGCACTAATAAAATTCCATGACTATTTCGACGCTGATATGTCGTATCAATTAAGGGAAAGAAACTCCACCACCCTTGAGGACATGCAGAAAAGCGCAATAAGTGTAGAGGCCAACCTGATGGCTAAAAGGGCATGACAGAGGATGGAGAGGAGAGTCACAATTAAGGAGGAACCTTCCACATCTTCTTCTGACACCAAATTGGATTCCTTAGCTAGAGCAATGGAGAGGATGATGGAGAGACTTACTACAGCCAAAATAAATCTTCCTAGAGAAAACCAACCTGCTCCACAAATTTGGAATCCTAACTTCAGAAGAAATCCTCCTCAAATCAGGTAGAGAGATCTTAGGGATCAAAGAGAACAGAGGGGTCTTGATCAACATATTGGACCACCCCTACAGGAAAATTATGTCGATGAAGGTGAAGAGGTAATTGAAGAATTAGAGGACACACACATAAAACTCATGGGCATTCACGATAACGAAGCCATTTTCCTTACTCAAGAAGAGAAAGAACTTTTCCTTGTTTCTCAAACAGAGGTGAGTGAGGAAGCCGAAGAGACCGAACAGTAGGAATTTGAAAATTCCATTATGGAGGTACACAGGCAGTAAAATCTGCAAAGTAAAAATATAGATGAAATTTCCCCAAAAAAGGTAACCAAAACAAATAAAATAGTTGAAACCAAGAAAGCTACTAAGCCTTCTACCAAGAAGATCCCTGATAAAGGTAATGTTGAACCTCCAACAAAAAGAAAACCTATCATTTTACAAAGATCCATGTAGACTAAGGTTTCTTCAACCAATCGACCAAGTACTTCTGCCCAGAAAACTATGGTGGAAAGACCAGAATTGCTGAGCCAAAGCAGATCACCTACTCCTTTCATCCTTGAAGGGGAATTAGCCAAAGTAAAAATTCCCATTCCCCTTTCTGATTTGATGAGTAAGAATGCTTACCAATCGTAGGTGATCAAAGCACTGAGTATAGAGCCTAATATAGGCACGAAGGCCTTAACTGTTGGATCGGTGAATCAGTCGAACATGGTAAATCTTACCGATGATCAACCTGAACTCATGTTTGGTCCTGAATTTGATGGTCAGACTGATAGTGGTGATGTTTTCCCTTTTTACATCAGCCTTAATCTACATGACCTGATTCTACACAATGCCATGTTAGATTCAGGTGCTTCCCATAACTTGATGCCTAAAGCAGTGATGGAAAAACTGGGACTTGAGGTCACCAGACCTTACAAGGATTTACACTCTTTTGACTCCAGCAGAGTCAGATGTATCGGATTGATCAAGGACTTATGTATCACCCTAGTTTAGATTCCAGCAAAATGCATGGTTATGGATGTTGTGGTCACAAACATTCCCCTGAAATATGGTATGTTTTTGTCCAGGTCTTGGGGGGGCAAGTTAAAAGGCACGTTGCAGTTGGATATGTCATATGCCACCATCCTAGTATTCAGACAATAGAGAAGACTGTAAAGAGAGATGTCGATGAAATATATGGTCAGCAGCCAGGAAAATCCCCATAACTATCCTCTGTACTCTGCACACTCTGATATAGATTCCTTCATCCTGTATAATGACGATGATATGGGAGAACAAATCACTCAGCTGGAAGAAGATACATTTAACCCGAATGAAGGCCAAGAAATCACTGAGGCAAAAGGGAAGAAACTCGTAATAAATGAAGAATTGCTAGTAGATTTCTGGAGCATGGACTTCGATGGAGCTATGAGAAAAGAAGGAGCTAGAGAAAGAGTTTGGTTGCACAATAAAAAAACTAGGTATTCAGAAAACCCTTCTTACAAACTGAATTTTCAATGCACTAACAACATAGCCAAGTACGAAGCTTTGATGCTCGGCCTGAAACTACTAAAGAAGGTTGGTGCCAAACAAATCATGGTAAGAGGCGATTCTGAATTAATTATCAAACAAATTAAAGGTGAGTATGCAACAAAACATCCCAGGCTTAGAGCTTATAGAAACACTGTGTTGGATACCCTTCAATGTTTCACTGAAGTTGATTTACAGGTGATGCCTAGGGGACATAACGTTTTAGCAGATGGGTTAGCTATGTCAGCAGCTACATGAAAGATACCTTTTCATTCCACTCACGGATACACGGTGGAGGTGAAGTGAAGACCGACTGTCCTGGTCAACATCAGCTACTAGCAGGTATTAGGGAACAATGATCAAATTGAAGGATTTCTACAATGTAAAAATGATTTCGATTGTACAAACATAGACTTAGAAAATGATGATGAAAATGTGAATAAATCTATTTTTGGAAGTGATAGTGTAAATAAAATAGATTCAGGAGAGTTAGGTGAATATGAGATAGATTCTGATGTTTTTCATTTGAAGAGTAATGTTTTACCTAGGGGTTTAGTTCCGTTAGAAGACTTATTTGATTTTAATGATGTATCTAAAAAACCTAAAATTGAAGCCAGTGGGAAAGAGGTTGAAGACTGTAACATAGGGACAGAAGAGAAACCCAGGATAGTAAAACTTTCCAAATCCTTACCTCCTGAGCAGAAACTCAAATACATTGAAATTTTCAAGGAATATGCGGACATTTTTTCTTGGGGATATGAGGACTTAAAATCTTATGACACAAGCATCATTCAACATAGGATCCCGATAAAAGAAGATCAAAAACCTTTCATAAAGAAAATTAGGAGAATCAATCCCAAGTTACTTCCCTTGATAGAAAAATAAATCAAAAAGATGTATGATGCCAAAATCATAGTTCCTTTATGATTCTCCAAATGGGTTTCAAATCTGGTCCCGACCTGAAAGAAAATTGGGGAAATCAGGCTTTGTATTCATTTCTGAAACCTGAACAAGGTTTCCCTAAAGGAGAACTACCCACTGCCAAAAATGGACCACATATTACAAAAGGTAGTTGGATCCAGTCGAATCTCCTTAATGGATGGTTTCTCAGGCTATAACTAGGTTCTCGTTCACCTAGATGACCAAGAGAAAACATCCTTCACAACACCGTGGGGTACCTTCATGTACGTGAAAATGCCCTTTGGTTTAATGAAAGATGGGGCCACTTTCCAAAGAGTGATGGACATTACTTTTGTGGAAGAAATCGATATATTTATTGTCATTTATATGGACGACGTAACTATTTATTCCCAATCCGATGATGAGAACTTACGACATCTCAAACGAGTGTTTGAGAAACGCAAGAAATTTGGGATTTCTCTTAATCCTAAGAAAAGCCTTTTCGTATTAGAGGAAGGAAAATTGTTGGGGCACATAATCTCTAAGGACAGAATTAAGATAGATCCGAGTAGAATACAAGTCATTCAGAAACTGGAACACCTAAGGAATATCAAAGAGTTACAATCTTTCATTGGAAAAATAAACTTTATTATAAGATTCATACCTAACCTAGCTGAGCTTCTTAGGAACATCACCAACATGTTAAAAAAAGACACAAAAATAAAATGGGACACTGAATCCAAGCAGTCTTTTGAACAAGTTAAACATGCGCTCACACAGGCTCCAGTCTTGATTAGTCCTCACTTCACCAAGGATTTTTACTTTTTTTCTTTCGCTTCTGAACATACCATTGCAACAGTGTTACTATAGAAAAACAACGAAGAGCATGAACAACCCATAGCCTTTTTTAGTAAATATTTAAGAGATGTTTCTTTGAATTATAAAATAATGGAGAAACAAGCTTTTGCCCTGGTAAAGGCCATAAAGGATTTTAGAGTATATATTCTCCATTCCCACACCATCGCATACGTTCCGAACGCAGTAGTGAAGGATATTTTAACCCAGGACAATCCAGATGGCAGAAGAGGAAAACAGATTGCTATCATTCTAGAGTATGACATAGAGAATAAGCCTACTAAACTGATTAAAGGTCAAGGTCTAGCAAAGTTAATGGCAGAATCCAATTTCCATGCTCTTGATATTAATTTCTTAGTTGTAGTAGATGAACAGGGAGAGCAGGGGACTCCAAGCGTGAAAGAGGTATTTCTGAACTCTCCATGGTACGCAGACCTGATATTTGTTTTGCATAACTTACAAGCTCCCCCTAGTCTGACCAAAACTAAAGCTAGGTTTTTGAAATTGAAAGCACTAAAATTTTGCATTCTAGAAGGCAATCTTTATTAGAAGGATCATGGAGGTATTTTGTTGAATTGTCTATTAAAATATGAAGCTGACAAAGTATTGTAGTATTTTCATACAACAGACTGTGGTGGTCACCTGAGTTGGAAGACCACAGCTAATAAAATCCTCAGAGTCGGGTTGTATTGGCCTACCCTATTTGTTGATGTTCATCAGAAGGTGACTTTGTGTCATAAATGCCAAGTGTTCGAGGGAAAAAAGAAGCTCCTCCCTTTTCCCCTGAAACCAATCTCTGTTGAAGCTCCTTTCTAGCAATGGGGATTAGGCTTTATCGGAGAAATACATCCTCCCTCTTTGGGCCAGCACAGGTGGATTCTTATTGCTACATACTATTTCACAAAATAGATCGAAGTTGTACCAAGCAGGCAAGCTATTGATTTTTTCATTATTAAATTTCTAGAAAATAATATCTTGTATCGTTTTGGGTGTCCAAGGAAAATTATACCTGACAATGCAGCTGCTTTTCGATCCAAGAAGCTCATAGATTCTTGCAACCAGTATCATATCGGTTTGGGACAATCCATAGCTTATTACCCTCAGGGAAATGGGCTGGCGGAGTCATCCAATAAAACCCTGGTGAACATTATTAAGAAGACGTTGCAAGAAAACAAAAAGTCATGGCATAACAAGTTGGTTTTCGCACTATGGGCCGACATATTGACCACCAAGAGGTCAATTGGTATGTCTCCATATCAGTTGGTTTATGGCACTGAATTAGTTTTTCCTACCTCCTTAGGGGTTCTTGTCATGAAACTACTGCAAGAGATGCAAGCCGAGTCAAATGATTCCCAAAGAAGGATAAGCCAGATGATCCACTTGCAGCAGTCCAGAGAAGAAGTGTACAACAAAACTTAGGTTGTCCAGGAGAGCATAAAAATGATCTTTGATAAAGGAACTAAAGAAGACGACTTTGAGCTAGGTGACATGGTTCTGATATGGGATGCCCGAAATGAAGATAAGGGGAAGCATGGAAAATTTGACAGTTTATGGAAGGGACCTTACACAATTCATGCATTCAAGGGAAATAATGCTTTCCTACTCAACAACAGTGATGGGACCAATCTGCCAGGAGGACCTATGAATGGAATAATGTTGAAGCACTACTCACCTCCTCAATAGGGACCTTGAGTCACACCTTTCCATTGTACAAATAATTTTAATGTGCTTACAAGTTTTTGAGTGAATAATTTTGATCAGATGGTTGAAGCTCGCAAAGAAGGCCCTAAGCCACTGAACATTGTCATCAAACTTTCAAAATTAAAACAAATCAAACAACAAAGGAAACGGTGGAGAAATTTTTTCAGAACATCAGAAAACAAGATTCTTGGCACTTCACAAGGAGAGTACCATCCCCAGGTGGAGCCGCTGTTATAACCCTATAATTTATAGGATCAATTGGTGACTGAAAATTTTACCCGTTTATTGTTTTGGTTGTCAAATGATTTTTCATTTTGCAAATAATTTGAGAAAAAAGAAAAGAAAAGAAAGAAAAAGAAAAAGGAAAGAAAAGAAAAGAAAGAAAAGGAATAAAAGAGGGCATAAAAGAAATTGGATAAAGCCCCATGCAATAACAATGACTTGGTTCATACAGTCGAATCATGGCCAAGTCCTTTTAAATTGATGTTGATAGGAGTAGTGAATAAGCTTGGCTAAACTGTTTAATCTTAGCTAAGAAAATTAGGTTAGCTAGTGAATAAATTTGACCAAACTGCCTAATCTTGGTCAAATAACCCCAGGATAGAGTAATTTCTTAGTCCAAAAGTTTAATCTGGGCTAAATTTCATAGGTAATTAGGTTAGAGCATAGGGTATTTTTCTTTATCTCAATAAAACAGGCATGATGATCGATGTTGAACCCTATCTTTGATGTTTGAAAGTTGAATGTCTAACCCCATGGTGATAAAAATAGGGAAAGCTTGGACAAACCCACTTAAAGTCCTTATCCTAAGTGTTTAAAAAAAAAAATGAATTTGTGCTCACAGATTAAAG
>SNQJ01S0054638.1:11659-32548 GCA_010110895.2 Picea sitchensis
CATATACCTGCACCATTAGGCTACCATCAATGTTGTCATTCGATAGGAGAAATTTGTAGTGCTCACGCTGTATCAGGATCAGACCAACACTTCATGCAATTGAAGGTCAAACCAATAGGACGTTTCGATTCACTGTATTTTTGTCATACCATTTAGTCATTCCCTCCTTCTTGCACCATATCTTCTCCGAATTTTCATGGCAGGGACAAACCTCTGAATATGCATTCCAAGGCTGACCATATGCAAAGCTTCGCTACAAGTATATTTGCATATGCTATCATAGGTGTACCGAGTCAGCTTTTCTCTTCTCCAATGTGAGGTCACACATGCGCTACCGAATAAAGGGAAGATATGTTATTGCTCCTCAACAATCATCCTTCGACTAAAGCTTTCGTATGCACGGTGATTTAGCTAGGATTAACGCCACTGCATATTTCAGATCCATATTCATTATTGCTCATAAAATTGCTGCAACCCCATAGGTTCACCCGAAGAGGAATATCCCAGCCTTATAGGCTTCATACTCCATATGCACTTTACCATTTTGCAGAGGAAAGTTGTTGGTAAGAGGTCCAGGAAATCATGGATCATATACCATGCTCATTCCTACTCTTGCTAGTGTGTAAACCAAGACATAGTCGTGACTTAAGCACATAGCCTTTCTTGGTGGGCAACAAGTTGTAATGCCTCAGGTGAAATTTTCTGAGTTTCCAGGAGAAAAGAGTGCATGTTTTGTTAGAGACACGCTTGGAGACTCACTTCATTTTAGATATAACGTGGAGGCTGACAGTTTGGAGATGTTATCGCCAATGAAAATCATCGTTCATTTCCAACCATAAAACTGCCAGATAAACACTAGTTACATCACGTAACCACTTTCAAAATCCAGATGTGCTGGCTTGGAGCTATAGATGCGGGCGCTTGAATAAACTTTAATGACCAAATATATATGGGATGGTTGAATTTATATTTTGATCTCCTTGCATCAGATTAAATATGGAAGAAATGGATTGGCAAGAAGATTGATGCGAATCAAATTAACTACAATAAAATCGGTGCACCGTTAAATATAATCAAATAAGATTGCTGCAAATCAATCAAATAAGATCTAGTCTTACAACCTCCGGTAGAAAAATCTCTGAATGCATGGCATTTCTATTAAACTAGAAGTTGAGAAAACCAAAGTCCTTCTTAATGTTACGGTGTCAGCAACTTCTTTGATGTCCTTGATGATTGAATCTGGAATTGTAACGTGATTTTCGTCCACCTCATAAACAGGCTTAAATTTAGTCTGTTGCTTCAATTCCCTTAGCACCAATTCCCTTAGCACAACACTGTCATCATACTTTATCATGATCCTATCGGCCATGTAATTATAGTCACTCGCAAAAACTAAGCCTTCTATAATACTCAACAGAAAATAGTGACAGAGAAAGCTAAACTTGGTCCTCTCCCCATACTATATTCGTCTCAGAATTATGATTGTTCGATGCAGTAGCTGGATGCGACAAATACGAATTAGGATTACATCCACGTCTACCTTTTCCCAACATAATAGGACGCAAGTAATTCATATATAAATGTTTGAATCCTCCCATGGAATTTACCATCGATCCGAGATGCTTGATAGAATCCCCAGTGTCAAGCCAGTGTTTGGTGCAAACTAGTTCCCACACATTATCATTCATAGATTCTTGATGCCACACTCTACAGATGCCGGTGGCTACTGCCATAGATTGAGCATCAAGATGCCTGAAGACTTGGTGCATTAGGTCAGAGATTTCAACAACTACATCCCGGTTATATGTTTTATTCCTTTGGATGAGTTCAAACGCCATGGTCTAGGCTGGATTCCTCTTGAATGCTTCAATCCTCAGATAATTTCAAAATGTCCTCTCCCCAAATTTAATCCTTAGATTCCAAAATGTTGGGTTCTATGATATTTTATTGTTTATATTTTATATTTTTTCTAACGTATTTATTGTTTTATTACTTTGATTTGCATATGGAGGATGCACAACTTTTCATTCATTTCTTCTATTATGTTTTTAAAGTAAAAAAAATAAAAAATAACTATTTTACAAGCTTATTAAAAATCTATGAGCAAATGGAAGACGAAAAAAAAAAAATTGTTTCGTCAATTAATTGATATTCCTCAAATCAACCAATTAGTCATCCTACTTTCTGATCCTCGCAATCGCACAAAGCATGGATGAGATCATACTTATTCTAGCAAAAATAAAAAACTTGAATATAAAACCCTACCTACACTACGCTAATTAGAAATGAGAAATTAGTTACGTATAGTCAAATAACCAGTGTAGCCAAGCACACAATACTAATAAGAATATGTTCACTATGAATTTTGCAAATGACAATCGAAAATATATATAACCGTGCGAAATTAACTGTTGAAACTGTAATTTAACAAAATAAAAAGAAAAACTAAATGGATCTAACCTGGTACCTTCTTGAAACCATCGTTCGATAATGCTTTCATAGGCATATTTTTCACTCCTCAGATCATGTCGCAACTCCTCGTTATCCTTCTTGATCTCATGCTCCCATAATTGTTCCTTATCAGATGTGCAGGGTTCCTTGTATGTTGTTTCTTCATTTGCCTCTGGAGGAGTAATTAAACTTTTAGCTGCTGTCAAGATCTCCTCTTCCAGAGAAGAGGAGATCCTAACTTTTGCTAGGATCTGAGTGAGCTATTCCAAGCTTATACTCATATTTAAACCATATTGAAAAAGGAGAATTATTTATCATCAAAGATTTGAATTTTAAAACTAAGAAATTAAAACTATTTGTAAAAATAAAACACACCAAACTTGAACTCCTTGTGTTACTGGGACCCTGCTGTCACTAGGTTATTGGTTCGCACAATTTTATCTCATCATAAATAAAAACTAAATTTACATAAATAAAAACACACTTTTGCATAAAATAAGGAGAAACACACTTTTGCATAAAAGGAAGAAGACAACCTAACTTTGGAGCAACCCCACTAAAGTGGATGCACAGGTTCTTACCTCTCGTCTTACCATCTTCTCTCCACCCTTAGGTCATCCATAAAACCAATCCAAATTCATTAAAGCAATCTAATTCAAATTCTACCTATTACCATTTACAACTCCCCAACAACGAAGACAAAATGTTGGTGTATAAATATGTTCAATGTATACCTTACACTCATTTATATGTCAATTCGGGATTCGTAATTAGTAGAGTTGATGCACTATATGTGTTTATAACATATAGGTTCCTATGTCTATTTAGTATAGATTAGATAAGAAAACCATTTATAAACCAACACACAATCTTCACACAATTCGAAAGATGGAAAGCAAAGCTCATAAACAAGCAAAATCTCTTGCTCAGGTGATGGTCATGTTCATTGATGTCTCATGAAAATAAAAGATGAACTTTGGTTCTATCTCCTAGAGAAACTAAACTAACCACAATTAACACCTTGCACATTCACAACATTCCATTATAGGTGGATGTAGGGTGAGAGATGGAGGTCTTGATTGTGCATGTGTTAGCAAGGTGTAACCTAATCAATTCTGGAAAATAAATCTAAGTGTAATGAGATTCTCCATTAAATCTCATGTATGGTGAAATATGGAGATCCAAATATCCCCGCATTCCACACTCTGCAACAAATTCGAATAGTGAAATCAAAACGAAATAACATGAAATCAAAATAAAAGGTACATGAAATCAAAATCTACACTAACAATTTACAATGAGCTTACCAAGCTAGATCGGTGGCCCTTGCCAATGCCAACATGGAAGCTTTAGATCAGTAGATCCTAACTTCTAAGAGACACAAGATCACTGAATTCAAGCTTGCATTAATCTTCAAAAAGTAGGTTTACAAAAAGAGTCGTTTCATGAACCAAATCTACATCATAACAATTCTCTTCCAATCTACATAATAATAATTTTGTCCTAAGAACCAATCCTACATCATAATAATTATCCCCCCCTCATGAAGAGAGGGCACTTTATTTTATACATGAGAGCTTTGAAAAGAAGATAAGCATCTCATAATTACAGATCCACTTTTATCTCAACCAATTTTCCCATTATTACAAAATATTATCCCTTCAAATCCTCACACATATCTCTCATATATCTTGGATAGGATTTGACAACTAATTCTCCGTGATCTTCTCCTTAGAATAGGATTGAATTATCTCCTCAAATCTTGAAATGGTGGAGAAAGTATTCGAGAAGTCTTTTTGAATTTATCCTTCACATATTCCTACACATGACAAAGCTCACACATTTTTGAGATATATATGAAAACATGTCAATTTTCTAATATTTAATCACAAATTCCCTTTTTATACTAAAATGAATAAAGTGGAAAATAATAAGGTGAAACCCATATTTAATTATGAAAATGGTATCATGAAAGGTTAATGGGGTGATGAAATGTGAATAATGATGAAGGGAAAGGTGGATGAAAATATGACATTTCTGAGTCCCAACAATATCCTCTCTTGATACCTCATTCGTAGGGCCACATCTCTTCGATGGCCTTTTTTATTATATTCTTCTCTCTAGAACATATATTTTTCCCACACTCCCTTCTGTCTTGGTTTCTTTTCTCTTCATATTGGATTTTATGGTTCATTTCTCACCCCTTACATTAATTTCTTTCTCTTCTTGACTCACCTCTTTATCTCAACTATTCTTGCACATCTCTCATCTCTTCTTATCAGTTTCTTTTATGGATCCATTCTTTCTCACTTCACTTCATTTTCTTCTGGATTCCTTCTAGTGGATTGAATTTATCTGTCATATTTTTTTGTCCCCCCTTATTTCCATCCCCCCCTCCGCGTGAGGAGGTTTACTCTACCATTCTATCAAGACCCATGGGAATTATCCCCTTCTCCATTAATAACATATTTATCCACAGAGTTATTTCTTCTAATAGTCTCCTAGCGATGGCTGCAAACTTTATTTTAGCACTACAGAAAGACTCATTGCATTCAATAGCAAAGTTAATAAATTACCCTTCTCTCACATGCTCAAACCATAAATTGATAGCTCTAGCCCACTTATTATCCACATATCTCAATCTATTGACTACAACTAGGTCCCAAACTAATGATTCTTGGGATCGCCATATAGAGTTAATCTTTTTTTGTCTCTTTATCCACTCATGCAAAAAAAAAGGAAATTCAACAAAGAATTAAATTTCATGTAAATATTTATAGATGTACCTTTGTTTCCATCGTTCAATTTTGATGTATAGGTTCTTTCTTTCTTGTCGGGTGAACTTGTCTACCTTATTAAAGATCTAGTATTATATCTCCATCCTGGAAGGTTTCCTCCTCATTTCCTTCCTTCAACATGTAGCATGAAACCTTTAGGTCCTGGAAACATAACCAATTGTTGGTTGAGGGTTTCAGACCCAGGGTTCCAAATGATTTACCAACAAATACCCCATAGGTGTTGTCATATTCAATCTTCAATGACTAAAGAAGGTCTCACCTAAGACACCATGAGAATCACAAAGACCATATATTCTTTGAAAGGTGAAAAGGAAGGGAACATACAAAAAATATCCATCATATAACCATACATTCATTCATATCTACCAAAATATTACTACGCAAAACAATATAGAAAATGCATGCATTCATCCCATAATTCATTAAATGTAGAGACAAATGTGCTTCATATATTATTCATTAAACTTAATGGCATTCGAATACATTTACATACACACAAAGGCTAAAGCATACTTAGGATGCATTCATATCAAAACAGAGAGCATCCATATGCTGAGATCTAATTTCTCTCTCTTATTCACAAACATAATATCTCTAAGCGTAGTAACAACTTATACATAACAAAACTAGAGCTCTAAATCTCACATAACAACAATCCTCCTACTAAAATATTACCCTTAGTGAAAAAAAAACCAACCCTTACATATCTTCATGTGATCCCTATATCTCCCATGGAGCATGGAAATCATAACAAAATTTCTAACTCACCCACAACATCGACCATGACCAATCGGTTTGTTACACAAATGGTTACAATGATTATTGAAGATCTTCGAGTATTTGTCCCACGTGTTATTTCTTCAAGTCCTTGCGTGAATTACAAAATGGGTTGGTGAGCATAGTAAATCCTTAGCTTGCATAGGAACTAAAACTTGGCACCTTGTGGTTCATCTCCTTCAGCATGCATGCATTGTTGACTTCTGGCATGTAGGAAATATTTGAAAAACGTTGGGTACCAACAATAACATTTCTAGTAGTTTTACCAAAATATATATTTATTGGGATGTTTAACCTCCATTTCGCCCACTTTTCTACCATCATATGACCTCTAACTCACTGAAAACTACAAAGTCTAACCCTAAATTTGACCAAAAACGGTCAACAAATATATTACCCCAAAAATTTTCACTCCTAGCATGGATAATAGCCCCGAAAGTTGCACTACTTTTCCAAATAACCAATTTTGAATCGTTTCTAGGTCGAATTTGCTAAAATGGGAAATTATTTATGTGTGGACCATTCTAAACCCTAATTACATTTGGTAACCTTGATTTGGTCATATTTAGACACTATTTTGAAGACCATGTCAAGGGGGTTTAACCACTATTGTTATCACTTAAAAATTGTTCATTTGTGACATTTACACATGTTCACTTAAATACACCATCAAAAAACACATTTTCCACCCATTTCTCCTCATTTTCCACCTCCACTAGACCTCCAAAAGTTTTTGAGAAAAACATGGGCTTTGGCCCATTAGGGATAGGGAATATTTTACCCCTAACAAGTGTTTTGTCTAGTGCAAAAAGTACTCCCAAAACTTGCACTTTCTTGTAAAAACCACAATTTTGATTGTTTCCAACTGAAATTTTCCAAAAAGGGAAAGTAGTTATAAGTGGACATTTCTAAACCCTAATTATCATTCTTAGCCTTGATATGGTCAATTAATCATTATTTTTAATGACCATGTCAAGTTGTTTTAACCACTACTTTTCCTACAAATAAAGGCTTGAGGGCTCTCCATCCATCCATCAGTCCATAATAGGTACACGCTACTGAAATCACACCACAGATATTGATGACTCCCTCTTTATAGTTCTTTTTTGTTCATGTTACTTTCTCACTAAACAAATGTTATAACCCTAAATTACACTTTACATGCATACCTAGCATCAGGCCATCTTACTTGCTATTTTTTCCAAGCCATCATTGAACAACTCTTCTAAAACACCATTTTGTTGAAGATGTATGTGCCCTGCACCACTACTTCCCACGTACATATGCTAGATGCACCATTATAGCCCGCATACACTCACAAAAAGCGCAAAATAAAAAAATTGCAAAGGGATATGGGTTTTTGGGCCATTACCTAACCATTTGACCGCCCATAGCCAGTCACCCAACCGTTACTGTCTTTTTTGGCCTATAAAATAAGGTGTTGGGGTCCCATTCCAAGAAGAAGCACAAGAGAAAAGAAACTCTACCCATTTTAGTATTCCCCCTTTGCCCCAACATTTTGCATCCAGATTGTGAGTTTGAGCCAGAATTCCCTTTTCCTCCATTGCAAACCCTTGTCGTTTCCCTAGAGAGAACTGAAGAGGAGAAGGATAAGTGGAAGCAGTTGGTGCATGGTGAAGAGGAGCCTAGGACTGAGTTCGAGGAGAAGTTGCCAGTCTCATATTGTAATCGACTTTGTGAGATTAATATAAATAAATATTTTTTCCGTCCCGCCAAATGATGTCTTCCATCTTCATGGTTTATTTGTGTTTTGGTTATGATATCTAACCCACTAATCCATATATAGAATGCATGCTTGTAGTTTCTTGTTTTTCTTTTGGTGAATGCAGGTCATCCTTGGGAGGAGACTTGCAATCAAGAAACAACTGAGCACAAAGGGATCGGCACCAGACGTGGAGTTTAAGGTAGGAATACCAGATCCATGTTTTTTATATATAATTATGGGGTAATGTTGAGATAGTTATTAAAAGTATGAGACTTTAGACGGTTATCTCTACCTGCAATTTAGAACCCTGGTGTAGTTCGTAGGGGGTTTTCCCGCTATTAGTAGAATTAGCAACCATATTGGGGAACTTCTAGGGTTTTTAAGGGATATTCTTTTTGGGTGCTTTAACTGGTTTAATTGCCTTTTGTGATTTTCTATAAGTGTTTGAGTATTTAAGGGATTTTAGTCTTCCATACCAGTACTCCCTGCCATGTCAAATTGACTATTGTTTTATTTTTTATAAAGTTACAAAGGTGTACGTGGACTGTAGTGGGTCTGCAAATGTAGATACACACCCTACCTTTAGACAACCCACATACATACGTAGGCTACTGAAGTCTCAGTAGTGTGCCTGTGTTGAGAACATATTTTTTAAAGAAGAGGTAGTCATCCTCTTCCTTGTCAAAAGTCATACTTCTCAAGGGTTTTCTTGATATAGTCCTGGTCTCTGTTGTTACAGTCTTTAGCCTGGGTTTGACGTTACTTTGATTGTCTTTAAAAATAAAATAAAAAAAAAAATATTTCTTGTGTTTCCTAGATTTTTTAACTTATTTTTAGCTTGAACTTTTAAGAAAAATGAATCGTGTATTCATCAATTTCTTTTAGAATCTTTTGTTATTTCTTCTTTTATTGGAAGAAAATAAAAATAAAATAGTTTGTTGGATCTCTTTCTTTCTTGGCATTTGCTTTGCATTGTTATTTGAAAAAGAAAAATAAATCAGCATAGCATTGTGTTTTCTTCTATTTTTAAAAGCATTTCAAAAGAAAAATAAGAAAGATAATCATTCTTTGCCAGTGTTCATGTAAGTTTCATCATTTTTCCCAAGAGTCTTAACAACATCAGTTGCACTACCACACCCTTTTTGAGTAAATCAAGCCAGGAAAAAGAACTCTTAATTAAAATTAACTAGACTTTTTGTGTTTGTAGGGTCAACCAAATAGTTTAGGCTTAGGGCCTTGAATTAGGTTGAAGAGGAAACTCTTCAAGGCCATTAAATCAAACATTGGAGTCTGAGTTAAGGAGTGTTAAAGTCCAGTAAACCTAAAAGTTATCAGGGACCCCCCTCTAACACAGGGGATAAACACGAGGTCGTGTGCAGAAAGGTAGCAGAGATAACCCATCCAAAGCCAGACCAAGCATAGTGGGGAATGCATATAGAGGGCTTATCTTGGGATTCCGTTGATCGCATTTGCCATGGAGCTTCGTGGGTCTCGAATCTATTTGAGGTCCTCAGTCGTCTTCTGAAACACTTGCTTTTGATACCCTTGGTAGGTTTTGAGCTTGATACCCTTCTCATTGCGGTCTCCCCGACTGTCGACTCTACCCACCTGGTGACTGTTCACGAAGCTGGAAACCTAATTGCCTTTATTTTAGGGAATTACATAGGTGACTGTGGGGGTATACCGCGATGCCTAGGACAGACGTCAGGCCATTCTTTGCAGAGTATACCCGGAGGGTGATTCTATAGTTGAGTTGCACTTGCACCGATAAGTTGCTCTAGTGTTGGCTAGCGTAATTGTTCTTCCTACTAGATAGCGTATGCTTGATTTGCCTTTAGGAAATTTTAGTGTGTTCTCTGCTCCATAGTGAGTTAGTCAGTCATTTCTTTGGGTCTCTGACCTAAGGTGGTAGATCGCCCACTCCACTGGTCATGAGGAATTTTTAGTCTTCCGCTTAGAAATGTGGATCCGCCTCTCTATAGGCGTTGTTTTTATAACACTTGTTCGTCGGAGTCAGTGTGTGAGACTTTTACAGACTTGAACGATCCCGCAAGGGGAGAACCTATGCATAATATTGTCATGGCTAAAGTTCCCAATGATACCAACCAAGGAACCCCTTCTCAAGGGGATTCTTGTGCTTTTCCTTTCTTTGGAAACGTTGGTGTCCCTTTGATGGCCACTTTGTACATTCCTGGTGTTATCACTGAAATTTCATCCCAAATGGTTACATGAATCCAACATCTTCAAACATCTATTAGTTCACCCATGGACAAAAATGCATTTCCAAAAGGTCCAAAACTATACAACTAGTAATAAAATCATCATGCGCTAAGACTACACAGGAAGTTTGCACACATGCACCATCGAGAAGCCCAAGCAAAGCGCACATGCGCACAAGGCATGAATGTGGACACAAAAAACCACACACCCCTCAGAATGTTGCATTTATGATGTTGTTCAGCCTCCCACCCACTTTTGGTTCATCTTCCAAGTCGATTTGACATCTAAATCTCAGCTGAATCTGGTTGGGTGGCTGGTCAAAGACCTAAGGGTGCCCTAAATGGCCCCTTGTTCACACTAAAGGCTGGTTGAATAATACCTCAAAGATATGCTATAAAAGGAGGCCATGGGTGCACTAAATGGAATTAATTTGTATTGTTATGCTACCTATATTCTCTTGGAGGATCCTCTTTCCTTGTCAAGAGCATACAATCATCATTTCATTTGAGCTATTCACATCACCTCTTGAGTGAATGAGCTTGGGAATTTTTCACCATTTCTTTCAAGTTTGCTAGTTGTAAGAAGAGCTCAATCTTAGGGGTTCAAGAGCCCTCCCTTGGATGAAGAAGGGACCCAAAGTCTCCCTTTCTCTTTGGTGTTTTCTTTCCACTAATACAATTCTTTCCATTGGTGGCATGAGCCTTGTTTATTTCTTGTTATAATGTCCTTATGCACTCTAGTTTAATTTATTTTATTGTTCTTAGGTTAGTCTTTTGTTTATATCATATGATTGATGTTTCTAACTCTTGCATTCATTGTTGTCTTGCCTAGCTAACCCAACTGGGCTTGTAAGTACCTATATTTTGCTCATTTAGGTGACAAAAAAGGCGCAACAGATTGGCGACTCTGCTGGGGAAAGGTATCAATTTCCTACCTCATTTGGGTTATTTTATCTCTTCCTTTTTTTTCTTTAACTTGCAGGGACCATAACTAGCCCAAGCAAACCTGCAAAAAGCCAAATTCAAAGCCAAGCAGAGAGAATTTGATCCAAAATTTTCTCCATGGTCGTGTAACAAACAGTGCGTGCATGTTTTAACCCACAGGCGCATGTTCAGCACACATGCGCCAAACCCACTATATTGATCAGTGCCTTCCATGCACCTATACCCATAAGTCATTTTCAATTCGCGCATTGGCGCTCATAGTGCCTTTGTCTACTCTGTGACCCATGCATCTGTCCAAAAAATCAAATATTGTAAGGTTTTTTGTGATATGTTGAAGGCCCATAGCCTTCTTAAAATTGATTCCTTGCAGATTGTAATATGCACCACACTTAGATACCCTCCCCATATAAAGGATTAGTCAAAACATAGGCACTTAGGGAGTTAAAATCAATTTTTTTTCTCTTTTTATTTGATGTTGGCACATGTATGGCTTGCTTTGATCAAAGTTTAAGTTGCAATCATTCTACATCACATATAAAACTTGCATTGGGACCAAAAATTGTATATCAATCGTTGAGTATGCTCCTCTCTCATGCTCCAAAGCGATTTTGAGAATCAGAAAGAGGTTGAGGGAAAATTTCATCTCCCTTAAAAAAAAAAAAATTAGGAGAGGACAATAGCCCCCTCGGGACTCCTCTTAGTTTATCAAATGCATCTTAAGATTGTAAGGTCCCATACATGCTCACATGCTACAAATATAGGATAGTGTTGAAATTTACTTTCTTAGATTAAATCACTAGGGAAGTTTAAAGGTTTTGTAACGGGCCCATACATGGCCACATGTGCACAATCTAGGATAATTTCAAATCTTTCTTATATTAAATCACAATAGGGAGTTAAAGGAATAGTAAGGACCCACATGTTTGCATTCTAGTTTCCTAGGGACTTTAAAATTCCACAAGGTTGTACCAATGACACATAGTAACTTAGGTAATCAAGACTTTTAAGGACCAAGCAAAATGCACATGTAGCAAGGTGACACCTAAATTATTAAAAATTGGCACACTTTCACTTGTTCACACACAAAGTTCACCAATCACTCACATAGTTTTTTCTAGAAATCATGGAGGTAAAAGTAAGTTTCCTCCAACGATATTCTGAAATGCCCCACCCTTTTCTTAACGAAACTATCCACTCCCACTTAATTTCAATGAAGTTGGTTCACACCGCCAACCTCTCAAGAAAACACACCTAAAACCTTTCTAAAAACTCACTAAGTTTTCCTCCACAGGAGGTACCAAAAGAAAGTTTTTAGTCTAGGTAGGATTTCAGGGATAGTCATCCAAATGACTCCCTGATATCTAGTTCTCACATCGTTAAAAAAATAGAATTTGACAAATAGGGAACTTTCAAATCCTCCAAGTCAAGTGTTCATACACCATAAGGCAGGGAGATACCCGTGAAGGGTTGAAGGCCGAGGTCAAGTTGTTCTATGCGTCTCCCCTTGAGGCACCCACCTTAGGACATGTCGCACTTTTACTGAGGTACCTAGTGACCAAAGTTTAGGACATCTACCCAGGTGGCAATTTTGGGCTACAATTGCACCTTGATCAAATTTTGTGTGGCTATTTGGAAATATCGCCATCTCTTTCGGGATATGCCCCCTCTACCCCTCATTATAACTGATTACTTCATCCTTCACTAGTTCCTCTTCTGGTGGCTTCATACCCCACTATCGAGTGCTATTGGAAGGTCCAGTTCTTTTTTGAGAGGAAGGACATTACATCTTTTAGGACACGAGAAATTGTTTACTTTGTTTCCCCACGCAGACAAAACCCACCTATCCACATATATGCTTCTTTATCAAATTGCTTTATGTATGATGCCCTTCTGATTACATCTGATTGTGAAATATATCGTGAAGGTTCAAAAATTTACAACAAAGGCTCTTGTTCATTTATTGCTCTCATCACCATTTGCACACATCCACTTAGCTAGTTGGACATCATAAGGGACCCACAGAACCCCCGTCGTTCTAGACGCTTCCTAAATGTCCCCCCTATTCTAGGGGGAGTTCCTAGTCTTGCCAACTCATCGGCTCCACCTTCTCACACCCCTGTGAGTGCCACTTTATTGGGATCAACTTTGCTTGGTTCCACATTACTTGGGTCCACTTCCCAAGGTCAACCATCCACTCGCTCTCCTTTAAATGGAAGCGGGGGGGCAACTTCTTCTCAAGGGGGAAGTACAAACCCACCTAGTCCCCCTTAAGGGCTAGGTACCCAAAACACTCACACTATGGCCGAAACTAATCCTTCGCCACCACCTCATATGCCATACTTGGCGTCCCTCAACATACCAGATATAACTAAACTCACCAATGATCATATATTGCACAACCCCACATGGCCGACAATGCCTACCAAACTGCCTTCAGACATCCCCAAGTTTGAAGGAAAATCAGGAGACGATCTCGCCAACCATATCATGACCTTTCACTTATGTTTCTCTTCAAACAACATCATGGATGATTCTGTTCGCATGAGGTTATTTCAATGCACACTCACTAGCCCATCAGCCAAGTGGTATGTAGAAGGAAAATATGGGCCCCATGTGACCTTTAAATCCTTGACCAATGAATTTTTGACCTTCTTTCAACTACCAATTTGTCATGACAATGGCCTCGAACTACTCTCAAAGTTTAAACAAACCTCCTCCATGCACATCGCTGACCACATTTGCGAATGGCATCGGCGACGTAGTCTCTCCAAAGTTGAAGCCACCCCGCAAAAATGTCTCAATTGGTTTCTCAAATCACTTGTTTCCCTTCTTGCCAAAGATGTGGCCTCCACCTTCCCCCAGTATAAAGAAGAGGCCATTAGCAAGACCCAACAGTTCGAACTCATTTACTCACAGTCAGGGTACTTATATACGGTACTCCCGGATGCCCCAAGACTCGTGCCATTCGGCCAATATAAACTAGGGATGTCTCACTCTGCAGATGGATTGATTGGTACCACGTCATACCACAATCCATACCCCCCACAACCAACTATGTATGGTACACCTCCATATCCACCAGTATATGGAGGAAATCCTTACTATCCCCCTCCCCCTTATCAACAACCATACCTTGTTTATTTTCCTCCACCCATAAGTGGACCCCCGTCGTCACCCATTGTGTGCCTAGTTGTTCAACCTAATTATGGGAACCCCTCTACTCCAATTTATACCCTAATCACTAGTGAAAGCGTCACGCCTTCCTATGTACCTTACGGATCACTGCCACAACACAACCCTTACTTCCCATTTCCTGGTCCTCCCCAACCCATTTCTTCTCCACAAGGGAAACCACACGCTGGGGTTAACTTTATTCAACCCTCTCCCATTCAGTAAGTCCACCACTTCAAAGAACTAAATACGGAAAATCCGACCCATCCATCGAATAATGCCAAAAACAAAGGCAAAAACTGAAACAATAATAATCCAGGACCAGGAGGGAACCACCCCTAATAGAACCAACCTATCAGGTGAAACCATAATCAAGGGAACCTGAATCCCCAAGGGGGAAATAACAACAAATGCCAAGGGAAAAATAACAACAACCTTCGCACCAACTTCCCTTGTGCCCTTTGCGGGGATTTTGATCACTATACTCACCATTGCCCTCAAATCCCTAACTTTAAATGGATGAAAGACTCTGTGAATGGACCACATCCTCCAGTACCTCCTACCCCTCAGTAGGCCCCACAAAAATATGTACAACAACCACCCCCAACCATGCTGCAAAACCCCATCCCACACCAAGGGGTGATGAACACCCAACAATACATACAGCTTGCCCTACCACAGATGGGACAATATCCCAATCCAGGCAATCCTACAGATCACACTATCCTCCTCACCAGTGAGGAAGAAGTCCTTCTACAAACGCGCGGTCATCATTATAGTGCACCCCCTGATTCTTCTCCTGCCACCTTGGAAGCACCCCCATTCACAACAGGACCCCCTTTGATGATTCCTCTCCCTAATACTAAAACACCCCTTTGTATTCCTCGCATACCAATGCGTAGGAATGTCCACAACCCTCAGGCTAGGGTAGCTCATAATTATAGTTTGGTCGATGGCTTGGCACAATCTCCTGCTTCCATGTCAGTCTTAGAAGTCCTTCAAACTTGTCCCACTCAGCGTAAGTCATTACTTTCCGCCATGGGGGAAGTCAACCCTACTGATACCCGACTCATCACATTTTATCTCAATAGCAGAGAACCTTGCCTCCCCTCTCTTATCATTTTTCAAATACCAGTTAAAATCTGGAACCTCACAGTTCATTGATGCATCATTCATGAAGGTTCATCCATATGCATCATGTCCAAATCCGTATGGCAGAAACTTGGTTCCCCCAAACTCATACCATCTTCCATTACCTTAATAGCTTATGACAGATGACCCTCTTCTCCTGAAGGGCTCTTTCAAAATCTCCCCATCGAACTCAGGGGAAAAAACATTCTCATTGACATTGAGGTTATCGATGCCCCACCCAATTACAATATCTTGTTCGGTCGTAGCTACATGTATGCTATGAAAGAAGTTGTTTCTTCTGTGTTTCGAACCATGATGGTCCCCCATAATGGGAAGATCATCACCATCGATCAAGTTTCACATTATGAGCCTAACCCTTCTGCCAACATCGATAACATCCTCCCTTTCGTCCACACTAATATCGACACTTAACTACTCATTGAGATGGGCCCCAGAATTTTCAAAGACCCATTCTTTCTAGGGACATACCATGGAGCACCACCGTTCATTCATCCTTCCAATCATGTATGTGTCATCTCATCCAATGGAACTGAAATTGGAGATACCCTTCCTCCCAATGAGGCCTCTCTTATATCTAATGTCCCACTAGTCGTAGAGATTCTTCCTCATGAATCCCCTGAAAATCCTCCAGCTTCACTTGTTCCTAATTTAACCTTACCCCAAGGCCATATTACAGTTTGGGAGACAATCCCCCAATCCCTTACTCAAATCAACTTCTTTTACCCTCTATTAATGCTCTGTAAATTCCCAAAGGTTGTCAGAGTAGAAGAAATTTACAAGAGGTAACTTTATCCAACCACTTCGAAACTGGAAACTAGCCCTACCAATTTCAGAGAGGGATCTCTCTATATGATTTAGCTATGTTTTAACTTTAAAATGTTAGGCTAGTTAAATAAAATAAGATAGAATGGTTTGTTGTTGTTTTTGTTAAGTTGGTTGAAAAGGTTTTTGTGCCTCCGTTGGGCTATGGGGTCTGTATTATAAAGATAGAGATCTAAAAAGAAACTAAAAGATTCTTTTCACAGGGAAAGATAATGCATTCATTGGATTCTTTAGCAGTAAAGTGATGAATAGTAGAAAAGACGAGAATATCAATTAAAGTAAAGAAGCATTTAAGAATTTCTTCACTGTAATATGAGAAAGATAAACATTAAGATCTTTCAAAGCCGGAAACAGGGTATACAAAGATAAATCCTGCAACATGCACTACTTTTAAAAGATTATATTAGAAAATAATATGACAACTGAGGGAGAAAAACATTTAACATAGAAAGAAAAACATCACCAATGAATAACACGTGAGAATCCTGTGAAACGTCTCTTTGTATTACTGGAAGATCTCTTGATACAAAATTACAGTCTTTCTAGCTTACAGGGCGTAAAGATCAAACCTCGGTACTTCAAAGTTTGAAGTATTTATAATAAAAAATTACATATGATCATGTCATTAAAGATCAAGACGTGGTAGTTCTAAATTTAGCTAACTAACTCAACAAGATACAAAAATTCAGGAACTGTTTGATTATGTGTTCAAATCTTCATGCTGATTTTTAGGGTAAACTGTTGGTGAGTCCTCCATATGACCTTGCCTGATTGGATTGTTGACTGGGCTTGGACACCTTATCTCCTACTCGATCAGATTGCATAATTCTTCCCATCGAAGGTTATTGGGAACGCCGACTTTGAGAAGTCTTCGGTATACTTCATCCATCTCTGTATACTTGGAAAAAGTTGGCTTGACGATGAAAATGTACTGGATCTCATGCTGTATGGTGATGTCTAACTGGAAAGCCTCTAAGAATGCCTTGCCTGTGATACTACCCTGTATTCCCGAGAATTTTGAACTATCTTTAGCCATGATGGCTAGTTTCCTTTTATCATCAGAGAGTGTCATTAACCTGTCATTTATGACCCTTAAGCCAGGGAGGCCTTTCTTTTGCAGAGCTTCAATTTTGCTGAAACATCTTTGCACTCCTATGCCCACAGTCTGGACTTTTTCCTCCAGTTGTAGCATCAATCCTCTTCTGATAAGGACCCTCTTGACCTCGAGGATGGTTTTTATCCTATCTTCAATTTTCAAATCCTCTAACTCTTCTCTGGTTTTTGAATTCAGGAATTTGATGATCTCGGTGGCTTCTGTGGGCATCTCTTCCAATTCTCCTCTTATTTTCTCAATTTCTTGCTTGCTTCTTTGCACCAGTTCGTTCTACTCGAACATGATTTGTATCATAGTCCATATTTCATTTATGGATTTGGTGATATCCATGCAGAATTTTGTTTTGACCTCAACAAGTGTTTTGTCTGCCACTGTTTGCTTTTGAAGCTATTGCAATTCCTGTTTGAGCTTGTCTGATATTTGTTTCTCCTTGGAGTAGCTAGTTTGGTAAGAAGACTTGAGTTCCTGAAGGTTCTCAATCTCCTTTTTAAGTCTTCTAATCTTTGTCTCTTGCAGATTCATTTCTTCCATGGATTTTGCCAATTCTACTGTCTTCTCCAAAGATGTCAGTGGAGTTGTTGAGGGAGTTTCTATTGTATATGTTGTGCTTACTCCTATGAGTGGAACTACACTCAATGGAATGACTTCCATAATCTTTTCTTGTTCCTTCTCTTTCACTAATGTTTCTAGTTCTGATTCCATCTCTTTAAACTGTGCATTCTTCTCCATGATCAACTTGAGCATATCATCCTTTTCCCCTTCTGTTTCAGCTATCTCCTTTGTCTTTGCATCTTCTGTTGGTGGCAGTTTCAACTGTTTCCTCAGAGAGGCTATATCGGGATTTTTCTTTTTAAGCATTTCCTCAACTTCTTTCACATTTGAGGGGTCATACCCGATTTTGAGGACCAATTCTTTGAACGTCTTGATTATGTTATCGTTTCCAAAGGATGATATATTTTCTAATTTCAGCTGTGTCTGGACATTACTCAGAGATAACTGTAATTTAGTGGCCGCAGTAGAAACATTCACCAATGTGGAGAAAATCATTTCCCCAATTTGCATGTGCAGATCCATTTGATCAGCAGGATGCACATCCCTAGTATGAAACTCAAATGTTGCCCTTTTGTAATCAGTGATTTCTTTCGGGTCTAGAACTTGTGCCTACAGAAACATCATGTGCATTCTACCCTTCTCTATATCGAATGCAGACAACAGTCTATGTTGTTTTGTTGATGTCTGTTTCCAAAATTGAGCATATGTGTTGTTGGTCATCGTCTGATTTTTCTTTTTGATCAGATCATACTTCTCAAAATTACTTAACTTTGGTCCTACTTTACTCGGATGGTCGACTAGTGGAGTATTCATGGGATTCTTAGGAAAAATTGTAGACATGATTTGCTTGCCGCTTGTGCTAAGAAGTGACCTATCATCTTTCATAGTTGCAATGGATTGGATTTCCTTTTCACCAGCTGTGTCAGGTGTAAGACTGGTTTTTGGTCTTTTGTTGTGTAATTGGAAATCTTCAGCCGAGACTTCAGTGATGGAAGGTGAAGTATCCTTCCTAGGTATTTTCTCCTTGGGGACCCGTGGTGTAGTAGTCTGTGAGATGATGACCAAAGGGTTCTATTGTTATATCTTGACCAGAGTGTTCGGCTCCCATTCTGTTTGATTTGCGAACTTCTTTATCTCAGGCTTGGGTGTATGAACATATGGGACATTTTTATTTTTAATCCTCATCTCAGAAATCATTCCGCACGGATCATAGTGCCATATGAAACTAACAAAAAACTTCATTTCTTTCAACGGTTTGTCTGCTTCCTCCTTGGTGCCTCAGCTATTGTAGATGAAAGACCATATTTTCCCTTTAATTCTAAGATGTTATTTCTTTTTCAGAGACACAAAATGTATGTCATATGAGTTAATCATTTGTCGTATATACTCTAGGGAAAATATCATCACGGGTAGATACTTGGGAAATTTGTATGGAGCCAACTCGCATCCATATACCCTGATCTCAATGTGATTTTGGTAAAGATACTAGTCTCCAGTCTTTGCAAGGTCTGAGAGGTGTAAAATCCTCTGAATCTCCTCATTTATTCTTAGTTCAGGTCTGCCACTGAGCATACTCACCACAGGATGGTATAATTGCTCGATAAATTGTTTGAAGCTGAACTCTGTTGAATTTTGTCTGAGTAGTGAAGTCCAAGCTGTTACCGCATGTGACTTCCCGTCGCTGTCCATTTTCTGCATTGAAAAGGAGAACTTGTCTGCTTGAAAGAAAGTGAACATGTAAGCCAGTATTGAACAATACTGGAACATGCCTTCTGAGGCAAAATTTAAGAATTGCTCGTGAATACTGTTTGCCAGGAAAGTGATGTAGTCGAACTGTGTGGTGGGTCTTTATTCTGTGGAGAAAATGGATAGAAAACCCAATATGGGTTCATCCACCCATTGTTCAGAAAAATAACCCAGCAAAGCACAGAGCGATGAAATGATTTGGTTTCCCTTTACTGAGAACATGGAGGAAGGGTACAGGGGATTTGTCTTGAGGAGATGAGTAGCCTGAGGGAGGAAAAGCTCGAAAATCTGGGCTCTTTGAGGGAATGATAGTTTCTTGTAAAGCTCCATGATGATTTTGATATTGAAAGGGGAGGATGATTCATTTATGGGTATCTGCATCATCTGATCAATGGCCTCAGGTGTGATGAAGAAAAGATTTTCTCCTGATGAAGATAGTATGGCTCTTTAGTCGGGGATGTAATGAGACTGACATTTGAGGGTGAACTCAGGGAAATGGTGGACCTGGGGGGAAATATACAGAGGAAGGTTGGACTCCCAGAGCCCAATTTCGTCGCTTTGATCTAAGAAAACATCCTTTAGCCATGACTGCAAATCCGTGAAATCAAATTCGCACCTGGTGTCTGTGATTAAATGATCTTTGTCAGCCAAATGGATGTTGTTGAGGTCGACAGGAGGTGGGAGGAAAGGATTTTCCTCGGCTTCTTCTCTCTTTGATTTTGGCGCCATCTCTATGAAAATATCTGCAAGTCAAACAAAACTTTAGTGGGGATGACTGTGGTTTTGGACGGTTGATTGGAACGAAGGTAAGACAAGGATAATTTCTCTGGTGTGAGTACAAAGTAAGCAATGGGAGAAATGAATGAAAAGAGTGGTTTTGAGAAAATTGATACCCATTGGGCGCAGGGGATAGATCAACAAGCTAACGGATAAGTTATCCAGTAATAAATTGCCGACGGGTCTTTTGGAGCTTGAGATGGCAGGTAAGAATGAATGACAAATACGACCAGGTGACGTGGAGGGTGTTGATTGGGAATTTACCATGATGAAGGGACTTGTAACATGTGAACAGGGGGAGTGGACTGACAAATTTACGAGATGTGACCCTTAGGAAACAAGTGGAAAATGATGTCATGAGGTGACGGGGGTATGTCAGAAAGTGATAAGTGGTACGTGGCAAGAGTATGGAGCAATGGATTCTTTCCATGTAGAGAAGGGGACCCGCCAGAAAAACACTCCATTCCGAACCCACCCCGCCATCGTTAAAACCATACCGGTCGGGGAGGTCTGAAAAATATCATCAGTCGTCCATTGGTGCACCTGCTGCTGGGTCATAGATCTGAGCGCGATGTTTAACCAACATTCTGGATCCCCCCCCCCACGATTAAAAGAAGAATGATCAGGGGGGTTCGGAAT
>SNQJ01S0054639.1:0-17970 GCA_010110895.2 Picea sitchensis
GTTTTCATGTTTTTTGCAATTGATTCAACATTCTGCATGTTTTATATATATATATATATATATATATATATGCATCAAAATATATATTTTTTATGTATTATATAAAAAACGCTCCCGAAACGCTCCCGCTCCCGGAGATTTTTGAAAATCTGCGCTTCCCGCTCCCGCTCCCAACAGCCTTGTGATATACGTTTGATGTTTGCTCATCTTGGCTACTGTTGGTATTTTGTTACATGACAGTCATTGGCTTGTTGTTGAATATCATTTGGTTTCAAATTGGACAAATTTCTATGGCTGTCTTTTGACATCTAGACTAAATGATCTACGAAACTGTATATTGAGCAGTAGTTTAGGTTGTTAGTGCATTAATCTTTGGACAATGTAACTCAGGGGTCCGATGAGGACATGATTGACAAATGCAATGCAATCTGAATTTCGGAATCGATTTAATGATATAACATTGGTCATTGGGTTATGGTTGAAATACTCTCGTTTAATGAATCTTGCCCAAGAACCTTGTGTAAGGATTCATCATAGCCTTTCTTGGCTGTCGAGTATATCTATCAAAATCACAGGGTTTCCAGTATACCTCCCTCGTGCAGCATTTTGTTTCTCTGATGCATGTAATTATTGCCAAAGCACCCAACGGTTGTAATCGCCCTTGACTGTTATTTGATGCCCTTGTCCAATATCACGTTAAAGGTCTGAAATCTGTATCAAATATGGGTCCATTACCACAGTCCACAGGGTGTAAAGACTGTTGAAATTTTGTGTGTTGACATATATTGGATACTGCCGAACGAACCTGGTAGTTTGATCATTGTTCAATGGTGTATCTCTGACATATCACACACGCTCTGAGTCTTGGTTGCTCATAACCAGATAATGTTTAGATGACACGATTACAAACCTGGCTGAGAACATAAGTAAAGCATTTGATACATTTTTTTTGATCTGGTGGTATATCGTCATGCTTTCATTTTTTACATCGGACTTAACATTGAAATCTGTTCATAGAGTTTACCATTCATTGTTATCAAGATATACATGTTTGCACAGTTCGATGAACACATGACACATATAAACTGAGTATACTTTGCATTTGTCTCGTGCTCTATTAAATAATGACAATGAATGGTCAATAATTGCGTTGCTCTCATGTTAGTAATCTTCGCAAACTTTATATAACACACTGCACTTCGTTGATGTATGGCATTCATGTTGAACCAAGCATATACTTTACTTTGAATGCTTTATAATTTATGTCGTTGATGGTTGCGAGTAGTTTGTTGGAACACTCAAGAAAATTTGAGCATTGCTTACGATTGGATCTCGTATTTTTGAATTTTTTATTAATGATAATGACTGGTATATGGATATAAATATTGTTGCATTTGCATGCAAAGTTTTCCCTTCAAGCATTTATCAAGTGTTCTCTTCTTTAGCATGTCTTGAGTCATCCTTCTAAAGGAGTCAACCCGAGTCAAACTAAGTCCTTTGTCCTCACCCGACCTTATACAACGATAAGACTTAGTTGGACCATATAGGAAAACCCTCCTTAGGTTAGTGACCCTAGCCTAGAAGTGCAGAGGCAAGGTTGCCGGTGGCTTTGCCTGTTCGTATCCTTAGGCTTCCCCCTGAAATAGGTTGGACTTTTCCTTAGGGAGTGTGTGAGCGATAACACTCATCATTAGTAGCACTCTCTAACTCCTCTGTCCTTTTCTTCTATTCTCCAGGGACATCAGCACTAGTGCTACTGCTTGGTGCTACTTGTGGATCCAAGTCCCTTCAATGTGTTGTTGCTCAAGTCAACACCCTCCAATTTTGGTGAAATTGGCTAATCCAACCGTTAAAATGAGGCAGAAAGATTAACTTGTCTAATTGGTGGTTTTGGCTTGAGTGAAGGGTACCTTTTTACCAAGGTCATGATAGATGAGTTCAACAACGAACACCACCACCAACACGTTATATAGAGGGCTTAGTGTTCTTGATTAAATGCCAATCCCATACCCTCAGACATCATAGAATCCACTCTTGAAATGTTGCAATCCCACCAATCCTAAAACCCTGAAATCTTGAAATTGTGAAGTCTACTAAATTTTGAATGGGATATGGAATTCGTCTTTCTCCATATGAAGTTTACTGTATCTTATTCTATGCCATGTACTCCACTGCATATCTATCACTACATATATTTGGTGGTAGCAAATGCCATGACACTAGCATCTATGACAAGATATCATAATAGTTTGGATGCTAAACATGATAATGGCTTCACTGCCTATACTTCCATGTCAAAATTCCATTTGCACATTGACTGCACACATGGCATTACCGGAATCATTGTGGTCCTCCTTTAATTGACTTTTCTTGACTATTCAATATTGCTAGTTATGGCTTCAAGTATAAAATAAAGTAAAAAGAATGACCCAAAAATATCAAATTTCGGGCTTATATTGGCCTTTTTTCACAACCTTGGCAATTTTTGGCAACTTTTTAGAAACAAAAGTGATTTTTCTGATCTTTTCCCAGACAGTGAATTTTCGCCAGGTGATTTTTTGTTTTTGCCTTCAACTCCCAATTTTTTCGAAATTTAGGTGATATTTTAACTATGATTTGGACAAGCGCTGTTTCAAGGACAAGGCACATCACAAAGCCAACCACTCAGATATGGTCCGTACACATTTCACTGATTTTAGATAATGCTTTGTGACTTGACCTTCTAGATAAGTTGGGTATTCTTGTTGTGGTCAATGTCGTTTCGCTTTATCATTATGAGGGATCCAATTTGGAGTTAGAGGTTCCATTAGGCATCCAGAGGATATTGTTCTAGATTTTCAGAACCAGTTGAAGCAGACATAGTCTTTGACACAAAGACCTGCACTACTAGACAGGGCTCTAGCCAATCTTATCTTGTTGCCACACCACAAAGGGTTGGTTTCCTCATCATGCTAAGTGGATTTCTCATCTTCGGATGCAACAACATTTTGCTCACCTTGAGCACATTGGAGGCCACTTCTTTTTAGGGTGGGAAGAAATGATGAAGACATAGACCCTGAAAGTTGATTTGAGTTGATTCTCTTTAGGCCCTTATGATTAGATATTTAGGAGAATTAAATAGTCATTTGTTAGTATTTTTCATTGCTAGTTGAGAATAATGACACTTGTTGTCATGCACAATCATGCAGTTTAGCTGTCATTGGAATTGCAAATATTACTAGTTGAATACACTGACACTTGTTGTCACGCACAATGATGCAGTTTAGTTGTCATTGGGGTTGCCAAAAATGATCCTTGGGATCATTAAAAACCATTCTTGATTGTATCAATTATTGTAATATAAATATATGCAAAGTAGTTGATAAAGACAAGTTTTATTTGCCAAATCTTTTGTGTCCTATGTGTTGGAGTTATTGGCATTTGGTTTTTGACATCATACAGTCACGCTTCACATTTGAGGAGGTCAAAGCTTGTTGCTATATATCTAAGTTCATTTTGAAAGTGTGAGAAAATCAATGAAGACAATTTAGAGGGACAGCGGGAACTGCTGAATGTACTATATTGTCAAACTCACATATGTCTGTTAAATTTAAGATATTCTTGTGGTGAAAAATCATTCGAGCACTGTCATTGAAATGACTTGAGGCGAAATAATCTGGATGAATGAGAAGCTTATGACGATGGAGATAGGGAAGCTCTTCCAATCATTGCTATGGAAGTGTCAGACAACATCATACCACATCTACAAGATGTAGAGAGTCGAGATCTCTCATAGGACATTTAGATACATGCTTCCCATATCATATTTTTTCTCACATCTTATCTATAGCTTTTTGAGGAATGGAGCTAATCTATCCAGGAAGAGAGATGATGAAGATATCTCCTTGTTATGATTTGAGGCTATACATGAATTCTTTTGTCGTCATCAGGACCCTCCATTTACCTCTACTAGGCTGGTCTGCATTGTGTTTAATCGCCTCTTTATTATTTCCAGATCAATATCATTGGGGAATATTTAAAAAACTGTTTGCCTCTGATTGTTGAGACGGCACTGAACTATCCTGCTTGAAAATGGTCTTTACTGCTTGAAATTGGTTTTGTCTTCCTTGAATGTTAAGTTTATAAGACAAATATGTCCCAATGCTAGTAACTCCAAGGACTGATTTCATCTTCTTATTTAATCTCGTTTGCTCTGTTGATCCTTTCACTTCCATCTTGAGTGGAAATCTTGTTGAGTTCTAGTCTCTAAGTTTTCTTGATCATAGGTTTATTCTTACCCTGAGTCTCTTCTGCTTTTCTTTAGTGTTTCTTCCTTGGATTTCTCTTCCTATAAGACCGGATTTTGTTCTTATTACACCCTTAAGAATGCTTTTTCTTACATTGTTGGATTGTTGGTTGATAGCCCTCTGTGTCCAAATGATAATTTCTGCTCTTCCCACCAGTGGATTCAGAGGTCAAGCACAGACCTCTACCAAGGGGAGTGACTAACAAAAGCATTGCTCCCATTAGTGGAAATTTGCTGCATTAGATACAGACTAGTCTGTAAAGAAATGGGCTCCTATCTTAATGAAACTGGCCCCTGAAATTTTCAACATTGTTGTATTCATTGAGTTTTTACTCTTGAAGTTAGGTTTTCCAGGCAGATTTGCCAGTCTTCTGTGTGAATAGATTGACTGGTGTCCTTGGGGCACATTGCTGGCTATTTGTAGGGAAATCAGGTGTTTATTCTGGATCTCAATAATTTATTTTCAATATTAGTGAGGATGGGATATTTTATGAAACCTTTTAAAACCAAATTCTGTTCTTGCTGCAACTCAGCTGTTATTATGCAAGGCAAAGAGAATGCTATCTTTGTTACTTTTCTATGTGTATGATATGTTGATAATGGAGTATCTGTTTATTTGTTTTGGAGCAGTTAGCAGACTCTTCCACTTTGAAGCGAGATGTTGCTGAAGGTGTTGATATTATGGTTGTTAGAGAGCTTACTGGAGGTGGTGTTTTCAATGTGCCCATGTTGTCATTTTAATAATAATCATATTAACTGCTTATGAGCATTGATACAGAGGAAGGAAGAAATATGATGTATTTTCAAAGTAACTTTTACCATGTATCTCAATTCTCTATAATGCACAGCTGTTCTATTTTTCCTATCTTGACAGGTATTTACTTTGGAAGGCCAAAAGGAATTGGCAAAAATGAAAATGGTGAACGTATTGGATTTAATACAGAGGTCTATTCCACTTCTGAGGTGAGTGAATATTTTATTGTTTTATTAGCAGAAACAAGAGTATTTGCATTATATGAAACATATAATTACACACCCACCCCAGCTATATGTGGAGCTGAGAGAGGTTTTAGTTTTACTATCTGAGTATGTAAAATACAAAATTCTCCGCTGGCTCATCTATTCTTGTTCTTATTGCTGTTCTACCAGAAACAGAGCAAAGATAAAATTACAATGTTCGACCAAGTTTCTGGGATGCGAGGACGTGGGAGCGGGGAAATGCATCCAGGGGATATGTAGAAGCACCCCCCAACTTTTAGGGAATGTCTTAGGGGACGTTGGGGTCTTCGACATAGCGGACCCCGCCAGATATACTAATAAATATAAATAAGAATATGTGAAACCTGAAACATAAATGGACAATAAATCATTAAACTTTATGATCTTATACATAACAATGTAACATAATAATTAATAAATCATAAATCATATTTAGACTATCACCAATGTATTTTTCATTATATTTAGAAAATTGAAAAATTATAAGATAGGATTGCCTTTGCCAGTTTAGAGGCAGAAATTTTATTTTCCGCGGCACATTTTTGCTAAAATCATGACAAAGGAGTTCAACAATCAACACCACCAACATCGGGGTACATAGAGGGCTTGGTGCTTTTGGTTAAACGTCAATCCCATATGCTCATACATGATAGAATGCAATGGAAATGCTGCAATTTGGCCAATCCTGAAATCGTGAAAATTGTTAAGTCTGCTGCAATTTGGCCAATGGGATATGAAATTCTGCTTTCTCCTTATGGAGTCCAATGAGGTTGGAACCACTCTCAAACATCCTGAAACAATTAATGGTAATGTTAAAAATCAAGTAAAAAGATAGAAAAGGAAAAATAAAAGAGAATGTCAACTTCTACTTTAAGAATTTAATATTAGCTGTAATTACCAGGGAGGGGGATTCAAAACAGATCTGGTATTCAAGATTTAACATCTTGATCACTCTTCAACAATTTTGTAGATTGATAAATAGGTAATTTTTTTCCAAGGAAAATTATGCATTTTATATCCAGAGAAGAATACAAAACACATTCTTCAGGTGCCGAGGAACAAAATAGTAAAATACATAGTGTTCTGGAATACTAAAATTGTATCCATACTGCTATGACTATGAGTGAGCTGACTATAACACTCTAACAGGAGATCATAATCAGATCCCACGATGTTTGAAAACTGACATATGTATGGTCATCCAGGAATTCAAAACCTTTAGTATGAAAAAACATCAGCTAAGTACTAGACCTAGTCTTCCTGAAACAAAAAAAGACAACTGTTGAGACATTATCATAAATTCTGCCTAGTCTCAGATGAAACCCCATCAAAATATTCCTCCGGCCATAAATATCGTGAATCTTGTATGAGATCCTGCTTTGACAAGGTGTTGGCTTCCATATTTGGCTCCCTATATATATGACTGAAAGATATAATCTCAAACTGACTTGAATTTTCTTTGATCTGAATAGCCAAAGGTTGTAATGTGACATTATGTGTCTGCTGATCATATTTCATCCACCCATCAGCAGCATAGAATCCCCGAATACTTGGAGTCTTCTTATACCTTTGGAGAGAACCACCATCATAAGTGATCTGAGTGCCGTAAATTCTGTAAAGTTGTTTGTTCCAGATCCTAAACATGCCTTGAATCTGTAGAAATAACTGTCAGTAATATATAAAATACCTCCCAGACCGCTAATATTCTCATGCCCCTGGAATGCTCCATCAAAAACGTCTCAAGGGGTTGTCTTGTCTACATATAGTTCCTCAACCTGACGAGGTATCTTGATTCGTGAATTCTTTTTGAGGAGTTGGAAAGTTCCTGCAACTTGTGCTGAAACCTGGAAAGTAGGAGCCTGTTTGTCGTCAAAAAGCAAAGCATTTCGAGCTAGCCAAATGCCACACAGAACTTGGAATTGAATAGCCCACTTTCCTTTGAGATCCTGTCTTTAAAATCACACAAGGAGACACTCTTCAAGACAATTTCCAGCCCAGATATCCTGAAGACCTTAAGAATAACTTGTATCCCTCCAAACCTGAAAGTGAAAGGACAAAAGTTGGAAGGATGAGAAATATTTTCCTCACTATACTTACAAAGAACACAAATGCTGGGCCCCTGTGTCCATCTCTTTTGAAGCATATCCTAGGTCAGGACTCTATTATTTAAAGCCAGCCACATATATCCGATACTTTTTTTGGGTGTTCTTACTTTGCAGATCTTAGGCCACCACGAGCTGTATATCTATCTCCGCATGATTTATTGATGATTACTTGAGGAATGCTCACCTAGAGTAGCCCACACGTGCCTTTTCTGTTGACTTATTCACTTGGATGGCTCACACGTGTGCGGATGACATCATCACTTTTGAGGTTGTTATTCCACATTTGGACCATTCCTTGGTTTGACGGAATTGGTTGGAGAACGTTGGAGGTCCTTGGACCATATTTGACTCATCCATTCCTTCTTTGATGGGAAGTTGGTGCTATTTTTGAGGGGCGCACCTTCTTCCCTCTCTCTCTAGCCCACACATTTGGCTTTATCATTGTATTTGGACCTTTTCTAGAGGGTTGTTTCACTCTTGGAGCATTTTATGGGATTTGTTATGTCATTTGTTGTATTGGCCTGTGGTTTTGAGCTCATGGTATTGAGCTAGCACATTGTATTGTATTGTATTTGAGGAGGCTCTTCACCTATAAAAGGAAGAGTCCTCCATTTCAAATCGTTGAATATATGAGAAAACTTGTTTAAGGAGTTCTTTGTGTATCTATTATTTTCTTGAGTGAATGCTAGTATATTTTAAGGGTTAGATAAACACTTTTCAAGGTTCGTTGGAAGACAAAGGCTACTGCAAGGCCAAAGAAGGGTGAACACTCCACTTGGAAGGGTTCTCAAGGTAAGATCTTCTAACCTTCCCTCTTTGATCATTGAAGTCATTGTTCATTGCATTAAGGTAGGATGTCCTAGGGCTCTATCCTTTTGCTTGGCCAACCTTTGAGTTCACCTTGGTAGTACCGGGAGAGGCTTCTTCATGAACCAATCCTCCCATCCAACCTTGAAGGGAACCTTCTAACCCTAGGCAATGCTTGAGGGGCAATTCTTTAGGTGCCATCAACACTGTCTCATCCTAAACCCTAGACTTCATCTTGATTTGATATAGTGACCCCGTAGCCCTCCAAAGGCACTGATCTATCATTGTCTTCAACCACTAAAAAAACAAAATCAACTTTCTCTTTTTGTCCCTTTTTTGCTTGCAATCTAGGGTTTCACCATGCACTACCTATATGCTAGATTGCTTTGATCTTCATCGATATATCTTTATTGTAATTGATGCTAGCCTATCCTTCATTGAATATCTTGTTGTTAGCATTTAGGGTTTGATTTATTTTTGTCTTCATTTATTCACCTATAAAATCAAACCCTAGGGTTTCAAATTTGCACCTTTACATCAGATCTGATCTATCTTACTTGTGCAGCCCTGCTTGGAATGTCTTCTTGAGCCATTAATGTCTTGATCGTTTGCTGTCCTATTCCTGAAATTTCTGTGTATCTGTGTGTGGGTTCAAGGCATATTCCTCTTCATTTATGCAATGTTACAAGGTATTCAAGTTCCAAACCATACCAGCTGTCAAACCAAGGCCTAAACTAGCCCAACGACCTTCCCAATAGGCTGGACGTTACCTCATCCTTGCTTGCTGTCCACTGTTTCATTTACTGTCAAATCTGCAGAGGTGGCAAAGTGTGTTAGGTCAGCTATACTTGAGTTTTGAGCAACGTTTTGGAAGATCCATGCTCTACTACATACCAAGCAGCAAACCGATGCATTAAAGGCTCTAACGACCGCACTCAAAACTCTAGCGCTGCCTCCTTTGATTGCTGCCCGCTGTCCCTTTCATGACTGTCATAATTTGCAGGCTGTCCAGAGATTAGAAAGGGGTTTGTGTGTGACCTGTTCTGAGCGCTGTTACACTTGTTTTGTGCTTGATCCCTGTCATGGTGATGAACTGAGACCTAAGTACCCCCAACAACATTACTAGACCTTGAATCGTTGCTCATTTTCATAAGTTCTAGAGGTCCGTTTCCTCTGTGGTTTCTTACAGTCAGGGTTTTGACTCTATAATGCATAATGATCCATATTATATGCAGAATTTAATGAAGTTTGAGTGTTGTTGATATATGTTTATTGATCTAAATATTTCCGTGGCATAAGCAAACAAGTGAATTTATGACATAACTGTGGAATCTGGTTGATGATATACTTTTCGATCTAAACCCTAGACCTGATCATCATTGCTTCTTGTACTTCAATACTCTTGTCTTTGTTTATGGGGACAGTTAGTACAAGTTTTATACACTATAGTTTCATGATGGAATGAATGCACTCTTGCTTGCTTTATAATTCTGTTTACAAGTCTGCTGTTGGTGTCTTGCTGTCCTAGCAGTCCAATTAAGTGCTCAATTTTACTACAGAATTTGTTATGGGTATATGTTGATGCTTCATTAATGTAATACACAAACACTTGCACCTATAAACGAGCATTCTTTACATTTGTCTTATGCTTTGCTGCTCTATTGAATAATGATGATGAATGGTTTATAATTGCATTGCTCTCATCTTGTAGGTGAAGAAATACATGTTACATTAATACTTGTACGTTGCAAATTTTACATTGGATAACATACTTTGCATTCCATTGGTTATTGGTGTATGGTGATGAGTGATGGCACATTGATATGACATATTTATACACTTGCAAGCAAACTTTCCCTTTCAAGCATTTATTGGGTATTATGTTTTCTCGAGTATCTTGTGTCATCCCTTTAGAGAAGATAGTCAACCTTGAGTCAAACCAAATCCCTGCCCTCTCCCGTCCGAATACATTGATAGGACTCAGTATTGACCACGTAGGAAAACCCTCCTTAGGTTAGGAACCCTACCCTTAAAGTGTAGAGGCAAGGCCGCTGAGGTGACAGTGGATGGCTTGCCTATCCATAGCCCCAAGCTCTCCCTCGCATGGTGGGACATTCCCTTTGTGAGAGTTTGAGCAGTAGCAAGCTGAAAAATGAAAAAAAAATATCGGAAATATAGGGAGAAATAAAAAATATTTGCAACATTGTTTTAGTTATCCTGGTTGACTATAATTACTGTTTAAATCTGAACTTTTTCTGGACTCTTATTATAATTTTGTTTATTTGGTTCTCAATTTCGATACTATGGGAGCTGCTTACGAGCAAAAAACAAAATGATAGAGATTACTCATTTTTGGATTACACTATTGACTTTTCTCTCCTGCTTGATGCAAATGGCAACTACGCAATAATATAATTAGGCAAAAACCTAACACAAAGCATATGATGCACACTATGGTAATCTACTGTCGTTATTTGATGCTCGGAAGTTTATAATATATATTCATAGATAGTCATAGACACAAAGGACAAATTCTTCATGTTGTGAACACTTTCAGACTTCATTTTTTCTTGTTCTAAAACCTATGATCTGGGAAGTACCTGGTAGATACAGTGGGGCTTTTATTCTTGGGGTGCAATATTGTTAGTCAAAACTATAAAATATCATCAATTTCATCTGCCTGATCATCTTCCATTCAGTCAGCTGCCCAACATTGATGGACAAAATTATAGTTCATCATTACGTTTGTATCTCTCATTTGTTGCGATTTTGTCTGGTGCCCAAGTTAGGCATTGGGCAACGATTCATGTGGTAAGTTTGTAACATATATAAATTATTATCAAATAAATTCCGAGTCTTTTGAATCAAATTTCTTTAGAAAGCATGGAGTAGGTTATGGATTCTAGAGGGGGCATACTAAAGCGGTTCTCATTGCTCGAGTTTACAACCTTTCTGGTTTCAATGGTTGTAATTTGTAACTATGCACTACTGTCTGCAGATTATCACATCGCACATATATTAAAAGTTTGTTTCTTCATGCTCGAATACTTTCACTGATGATTGCAAGCATCTGTGACTCTGTGCTGTATGCCATATTACTTTTTAATAATGGCTAATTATATTCTGTTATTCTTCATTTTCTCTGCTGTCTAAATTGCATTTTATAAATAGGGCACATTTCAATTGCCAGGTTTATTCAGTTTTGCAAGACATTTATAATGCAGAAGGTATTTTGTGGGGTATTACATATCTAATTTCAGTCATTGGAATTTTTTCTCATAGATTGATCGCATTGCTCGAGTTGGCTTTGAGATTGCCAGAAAACGGCGTGGGAAACTTTGCTCGGTTGACAAGGCCAATGTGTTGGAGGTAATCAAAATGATTTTGAAGATGATTTTTCTTCCTTGAGAAGATGTTTTGCCACTCATTATACAGTATTCTAGTATAATGTTTTATCCTGCTTTAACCTTAAGGTCTTGAATTTCCTTACAGGATCTTTGATTCTTCTATTGACTAGGGGCATGTCTCCCCTTGAGAGGCATGATCACGATTGCATGATCAAACTTTTTGATCTTTAGAAGTTTCTTTGAATATGTCTTACACATAATCTGTTAATTGTTATCATAATATGTTGTGTGTCTCTTTCTCCTCAATCCTATACTGGAGTGTCTGTAGTAGTAAAGGTTATTTCTCAATTACTATTTTCTACTGTACATATGGAAAATGAAAGAACCACTCAAGTAGGAAATGATGCAAGCCCCAATATGAGAGAGAAAATGCACTTGATACATTAATCAATATGCGGAATGACAATACATAAACGTTGACAATGTCTCCTACATGAAATCCTGTACAGTGACTTTGTTAATGAAGACATGACCTAATTGTAAATATGAGTTAACATTATTAATGACATGTGACTTACATAATTTAAGTCGCTTTATTACAATGTAACTTCATTGAACTCCTAATACTAAAGTATATGACCATTATAATAATAAAATAACTCCTAACAGTCTCCCTTAATTGTCATATGGAAAACAAAAGTTTGTCTCATAATACAAACATATTTGGACCAAATGTGTCGAAGATGTCTGCAGTTGCCTCCCAAATGCACTCCAAAAAGCTAATTTCGAAGCTGTCACCAATGAGAAGTAATGTTGACTGCATGGCAACTGGCATCACTGAAGCAGAGTAAATCACCTCACCAACCAATATCCCTTCAGCCGAATGAGAGTGTTAGTTTTTTCTGCCGACATAACTAAGAAGAGCACATCAAACTATAATAGAAATCAAGTAATTAGAGAGAATACATAACACATATGTTGGGTATGAAATACCCTAATAGAACTTCGCTTGTATTCACAAACAATAGTTTGCTTGGCAACCACTAAGGTTCAATGTGCATACATATTTATTGGAATAGGATAGTCATCAAATCTGTCTATGGTAAGGATCATTTTGACCACGTCTTCCAAAGAAATATGTTCCACTAATTAAGGTGGACTTGATCACTGATCTAAGTTGACCAAGTCATACTAACTAATGGAAGGTACAACTGATGTACAATAAAACATTATTACAAGTGGTGAATCATATGCCCCTGTAATGTGAAACTCATTGAATCTCTGATTCCAAGTTCTGGTTGGAACTTATGAAACTTGTTTGGACCAAGTGGCTTGGTAAATATGTTAGCCAATTGCTCCTCCGTGGCCTTATAAACCAAATCCACGACACCAAGCTGGGTCTGCTCCGTGATGAAGTGTAAATGCATCTCTATATGCTTGTTGTGCTCATGAAAGTTAGGAGTTGTCACTATCTTCATGACACTCTGGTTGTCACAGAATATTGTAGTGGGACCCTTCTTGTTGTTGAATTTTAATGCTTAGCTCATGCACATGTAGTTTATTTCAATTTAGCATGTACTTGAGCCATAAACAATGCAGCGATACCATATACAATAGCTACAGTAACCAAGATCACAAGAAGAATAACCATGCACAAGAACACAATAAGTTATCTTGGGAAAACCCTTCTCAATCAAGGGAAAAACCCAACAATCCTTTGCTATAGAGTCAAGAGAAGATCCCCCACACTGTAAACCCTAGAGCACACAAGAGGGTGCTCTATGACCTTGAAACTTGTACCTAAGAGAAGTGCGCACTTCAGCCGTACAAGTAGCTTGAGAGAAAGTTACAATGAAGTGTGAGTGAGTGATCCACAATGGGGATCTACTCTTTTATTTATACAAGACCTAACACAACAATAGGTGTGTCTATTGGCACAATAGGGCCGACTTCTATAACTCAATAATATAATTAATCTTTACACAAATATTAATTATCTTTACATGGTGGGGCCGACCTGTACCCTTTACACAATTAGGGTTACACAGTAAATCTTACTCTTAGACAATATAGCAAGGATCTCTCACATCCTCTAGTGCTCAGCCACTAGGGACACATCCACCTGTGCTCAGCCATAGGGACGTCACTCTCAACAGATCAACTCAACTAAGTCCATAGGAGTACCATCTGGAGAGCCATCTCAAGTCGACTGAAGTAAGTCTATAGGAGTCTGACAAGAGACCATCTCAAGTCGTCTCAACTCAGTCCAGAGGAGCATGACAAGAGACCACACGTCATCTCAACTCAGTCTAGAGGAGTATGACACACCCATCACATGGGCTCTCTCACAGATCGTCTCAACTCAGTCCAGAGGAGAACGACTTGGAGAATGTCTCATGAAGCTGCAATCAACAACACTCCCTCTCAGTTAGGGAGGCATTATCCACCAGGCCAAGTCTCTCACGGAAGTACTCGAACTTCGTCCTGGCAAGCGGTTTGGTGAAGACATCTGCAACTTGCTTGTGTGTAGAAAGGTACTGCACATGTACTGCTTTCCTCTGCACCATATCTCTGATGTAATGGTATTTGATCTCAATGTGTTTCGATTCATCGTGAAACACATGATTCTCGGAGAGCTTCACACAACTCTGGTTATTGCAATGGATAACGGTGGAATCCATCTCATGACCAAATAAGTCTGCAAGGAGCTTGCGAAGCCACATTGCTTTGCAGGCTGCCACACATAATGCAATGTACTTTTCTTCTGCGGTACTCAAAGCCACAGAAGTTTGTTTCCTACTGCACCAGGAAACCATGGCAGACCCCAAGGTAAAACAACAACCGGATGTGCTCTTTCGGTCCACTGCGCTCCCTGCCCAATCTGCATCGGCATATCCCAACAATCTCATGTCTACATTGGAGGCATATCTCAAGCCATAACCAACTCTGCCTCGTAGATATCTCAACACATGCTTCGTTGCTATCTAGTGTGTCTGTCTTGGATGACTCATAAACTGACTGAGTACGTTCATTGCATAGCATATATCAGGTCTGGTGTTAACCAGATACATCAATGATCCAATCAACTGTCGGTAAAGGTGTAGATCGATCTCGCTTGAATCCGTAGAAGCCTCGTTCATTTTCTTCAGATCCATCACCATCGGTGTAGGCATGGATTTGCAGTCTGTCATACCGAACCTCTTCAATATCTCGACTGTATATTTTCCTTGACTCAGGAAAATCTCATCAGTCCTCTGCCATACTTCTAGTCCCAAGAAGTAGTGCATCATACCCAGATCCTTCATCTCGAATTCAGAAGTCAATGCATGCTTGCATTCAACAGTAAGTCTTTCTGAATGGGGTGAGGAATCAGTCATCAACGTACAGGACCAAGATCAGGCACTTGTCACCAACAATGTGATAATATAGGTTTGGATTAGCAACACTCTTGCTGAAGCCCAAACTCATCAGGAATCCATCCATCTTCTCGTACCAAGAACGAGGTGCCTGCTTTAGTCCATACAGGGCTTTCTTCAACCTGCATACATGAGACTCCTTCTCATGTGTCATGAATCCATCTGGCTGCTCGATGTAAATTTCTTCCTCAATCTCACCATTGAGAAAGGCTGTCTTTACATCTATCTGATGTAGTCTCCAACCCATGGATGCAGCTAGGGAAATAATCGTACGGATGGAAGTGTATAGGGAAACAAGAGAAAATGTCTCCTCATAATCTATTCCCTCCACCTAAGAGAATCCTCTAGCCACAAATCTCGCTTTGTATTTCTTGACACTTCCATCAATTGCATGTTTGATCTTATAGATCCACTTGGAAATCACTACAGACTGCCCTTCTGGTCTCAGAACAATATCCCACACATCATTCTTCATGATGGACTGATACTCTTCGGTTATGGCATCTTGCCAAACTTGCTAACTTGCTGCTTCTCGATGACAAGAAGGTTCAGTATCAATGATGTGACTCATAGTTGAAACATAGCTCGAAAATCTCTATGGTCTCTTGCTCTCTCGAAATGTACCGCGAGGAGTTACATGTCCCTCTGCCTCCTGCAGAGTCTGTCGAGCTCATGTAGGCCTCTTCCGACCTACTGCCATGTCTCTGGGAACATCAACTGGAGCTACAGGATCAACTGGATCAACTAGATCAATAATTGTCTCCCTCTGAACTGCTGAAGGGGGAGAAGGTACTGTCTCTTCCTTCTTCTCAAATAGTTTGACTCCCTCTGAGTCAAGTGACTCCCTCTGAAGTCGAAAGGATAAACATCTGTCCTAGAGGAAATTGTGACATCATCCTTTTCTTGTGTTGCTATCCTGGAGACATCCCATGTCTTCTCATGTCCTCTACTGCCTCTACAGTACTTTGCTAGCCTCCTGTACTAGGATAATAACCAAGATGACATCCCATAGGGATAACAATCAAAATGGCCTCATGTACTAGGATAATAACCAACCAAAAAATTTGGACTCCCGTACCAGGGATAATGGTCCAAGTCATAAGGGCTCCCATACCAGGGATAATACCCTTCATTATCAAAATGCAAGCAACTACAGAGTAATGATGAAATCAAATAAGGAATGTAGTACAAAACTTACCTTAGTCTACAATCATGCTCAATCTTGCTTTTGGTCCTCCTAAGAAAGCTGAGATATGAAGAAGAATGCCTCATCTTTCATGTCTTCATCTCTCTGATGTGGTTCTGAATTGACATCTGCAGTGGATGCATGTTGTTTTCCTTTCTTCCTGGTAGGACAATTTCTCGCAATGTGTCCATACTTGTCACATCTGAAGCATTGAATCTTTGAATTGTCTTTTCTATGTTCACGACTTGAAGCTGGTGAAGTTTTCTTTTCTTTGAATGCTTTGTTGAATCTTCTTCCATTTCTTCTTCCTCTCTTTGCATGAGAGGCAAGAGCTTGATTGTCATCATGATGAGGGTCTTGCACTCCTTTGGCTATTAGTCTGGTTTCCTCCCGAGTGCAGTCTGTCCATAGACGATCAAACTCAGGTAGATCTACTCTTCCACTGATACTTTGAAGAGATGGTTCCCAATGTCTTGGAAGAGCATTGGGAGTAGTCATGACAAGTTCTCTGTCTGTTATGGTTTCTCCAATGGCACCTAGCTGATCTCTGATCTCTGAGATCCTCATGAAGAAGGTGGCAATGGTGTTATCTTTCGTCATCTTGATATTTTGAAGCTGGTGCTTCGATGTAAGAGCTCTGTTTGTGTTGTTCTTTCAAACATTTTCTTCAATGCATCATACATTTCATAAGATGTCTTCAAGGTAGCAATACGAGGTAGTAGATGATCTCTTATTGAATAGATGATTGTCTTCCTTGCTTTGACATCGTCTGCCTTCCAATCAACCTTCTCTTCATCGGTAGCTGTTGCTGGTAGAGTTTTTCCTATCAAACTCAATAGGTCATCCTTGTTAAATTTACATGCAGCAGCGAGAGCCATTCTCCTGGAGGATGGCTAAGACCCTAGACAAGATCTAGCTGTTACAATTGAAAGAGTTTGCTTGATCTGCTGTTACACATTGAAAGGGTTTGCATCACTGTTTGCTTCAAATTAAAATAGAGATCTGTTATAAATCTACTGGTATAGATCTGTTAGATCTCTGCTGTTATACTTAGAGGCTTTTAGATCACTGTTATGATCTGTGTTCTATTGCATATGAATTGAAGTTTCCTTCTTCTCTTATTTTAGTATGTCATAGATCTATATTTCCTTATGCTGTTATCTCTGTTTGTGATTAAGATCTAAGGTGTTCTAGCACTGAAATCAAAAGAGACTGCTAATTTTAAAATTACCCTAAATTCTAACAATCCTCTTCTAGACTGATTTGTAGTCTTGATTTCCAGGAGCTAAAGTTACTTGATCCATCAAGCCTATCTTCCACCAATGTTCTGTTCCTCATGGCTTGCAAATTCTTCACATACCCTAACAACTAGTCTAGAAAACCTAACGGTTAGGCTAGGCTAGAAACCCTAGGTTTCATTGGACTTATGACTGCCAACAATAAGCCTTGGAAAGTCAGAAGAACCCTGGTGAGCTGCAAAAATCCTTCAACGAATTGCAGAAACTCTAGGGGCCAAAAATCAAAGATTCTCCGATTTGCAATTTGAGAGTTGCAGGAGGTGCGCTGAAGGAGGCCGTACACAGCTGTGAAAGAATTAGGCCCAACGCTCAAGTGGAAGGTGCAAAAACTAGCTTGACAAGGGGGGGGCGTTTTTGCAGTTGCAGCAAGAGGGTGACGACTAGCTCTTTAATGGCTTGTGCAATGGCTCTTCAGGAACTCTGCTCTGATACCATGTTGAATTTTAATGCTTAGCTCATGCACATGTAGTTTATTTCAATTTAGCATGTACTTGAACCATAAACAATGCAACAATACCATATACAAT
>SNQJ01S0054639.1:18558-29042 GCA_010110895.2 Picea sitchensis
GACCTGGAGAATGTCTCATGAAACTGCTATCAACAACACTTATCAGCTCGAACATCAGTAAGGACCGTCCTCATCCATATAACCACACAAGTAACTTTCACTGCTTCTCTATACTCTGCCTCTGTGCAAGACAATGCAACTGCCAGATGCTTCTAGTTGCACCAAGATATTACCACTGAATCAAGGTTAAAACAATAGCCACCAGTGGACTCAGCCCTCTCGGGCAATGCTCTGTTTTTCTTTATTGCAATGCCTTTTTGTTTTGGAGTATAAGGTGCAGAAAACTCTCGCCGGATACCCCTTTGCTTGCAGAAGTCTGTAAACTCATTGGTAGTGTATTTACCTCCACTGTGTGTCATCAACACCTTTATTTGCCTACAACATTCTTTTTCTATTCCAGTCTTGAATTCTTTGAAAGTTTTGAATGCTCAAAACTTCTCCCAAATATTCCTTTTATAATCATCAATGAATGTGATAAAGTACCTAGCTCCCTCAAGCGCCTGTACTGACATTGGGCCAGATATATCTTAATGTACAATGTCTAAAATTGCTTTTATTCTGTGTGTTGGATTTTTATCAAATTTCTGTCTATGTTGTTTACCATAGACCCATACTTCACAAAGAAAGTTATCAGAATGAAAAGCATGTAAACCAACAACTAATCCATGCAACTTCTTGAGACCATCATAACCAAATTGTCACTTGTATTCATGGCATACATTTAACATATGATTGTTTTAGTCATCATTTCCATCCCCTTTCTTTTTGTTACTTCCCACAACGTTAACTTGTTTATCCTTTCTGTTCTGCTAGTTATGTCTACAATTAGAGGTATAATGATCATCTACTACATGTATCTGACAAATCACTTCTTCAGTGCCTTTTAATTTCATGTGTACTTCTCTTCTACATATTGTGCACCATATGTCTATTATGTTCTTCATCTTTAGTTCGGATGTGTCTCTATTTATTTTTTCCATTCCATCCTTTACTGCACGTATCCGACAAATCACTTCTTCAATGCCTTATAATTTCATGTGTGCTTCTCTTCTACATCTTGTGCACCATATGTCTATTCTGTTCTTCATCTTTAGTTCAGATGTGTCTCTCTTTATTTTTGCCATTCCATTCTTTAATGGTTGTTGTAGGTAGAGCTTCTATTGCTCCTAATTCTTTGCTATGCTCTATTGGCTATCTTGATGATCTTACATGTTCTTCTCTTTCTAGAGTAAATGCCTACCCATAGTCTTCACTTTATAGATTCAATGCTCTTGTTATTGCTACTTCATATGTCGTAGGGGGTATGACTTTCAGTATGTTCTTGTACTTAGGCAACAACCTTTCCATAAACCATCTCTTTAGTGACCCATCTATGACTTGTGTTTCCATCCTTTTAATCAATGCCTTTAATTTCAAATTGTATAGATGTACACTCTACCTTGTCTCTTGTTTGAAGTTGAATATTTCATTTGCAATTTCACAATCATCTCTTAACTGTTAATGATTGCAGCGTCGTGTGACATTCTCCAGGATACGTTCTCTGTGACTAAGTTGAGTCGACCTGTGAGAGAGCCCAGTGTTGGGTATGCCCATGTGATGGGTGTATCATTCTCCTCTGGACTGGTTGAGTCGTGCCCAGTGTTGGGTGTGCCCATGTGATGGGTGTATCGTTCTCCTCTGTGAGAGTTGAGTCGATARTCTCCTGCCTTTGTACTCCTGTGGACTCAGTTGAGTCAGGCTTGAGATGGTACTCCAGATGATTCTCTTGTGGACTTAGTTGAGATAGAGATCTGTTGAGTATGACGTCCCTGTGGCTGAGCACAGGTGGACGGGTCCCTAGTGGCTGAGCACTAGTGGACGCGTGGATCCCTTGCTATATTGTCTAAGTGTAAGATTTACTTGTAACCCTAATTATTATGTAAAGGGTACAAGTCGACTCCACCATATGTGAAAGATAATTAATGTTTATTGTAATAAATAATTATATTTCTGAGTTATTGAGGTTGGCCCTGTTGTGCCAATAGACACACCTATTGCTGTGTCTAGTCTAGTATAAATAGAAGTGATTTCCCCATTGAGGAAACACACACTCTCACACTTGTCACTTGTCATTTGGAAATTTCAGCAACACTTGTAAGGCTGAAATGCACACCTCTCTTGGGGGCTAGTTTCAAGGTTGTAGAAGCACCCTCTTGTGTGCATTAGGGTTTATGGTTGGGGGATCTTCTCTTGAGAATATAGCAAAGGATTGCTGGGTTTTCTTCCCTTGAGTAGAAGGGTTTCCTAGGATATTTCTTGTGTTCTTTTGCATGGTAATTCTTCTTGTGATCTTGGTTATTGCAACACTTGTGTATGGTGTAGCTGCATTTGTTTATGGTTCAAGTACATGCAAAAATTAAATAAACCTCATGCTTGAGCCTAGCATAGTGAAAATTCAACATTAACAATCTAAACTCTCACATGAATGCAATTTTCAATTCTCATCATGTTTTGAAGTGGCATATTTTATAATCTTTGTACCAATAGTATACAATGTTGTGTAAGGAAGACGGAAGGCTTTCAACCAATGCAACCCATCATCCCACCCATTTGTTACTCAAATCATCTCACAAATGTTACAATCCCTGGTGGGATCCTTATTCTCTTTTTCGGCAAAGGTAGGAATTTTTTGTTTCTCCATGATTGAAGATATTATGAATTTTGGTTGTTTTAGTGAGGCCTCCGCTTAAGTGGGTTTCTGTGTTGGACATATCTACCCCTATAGCTTTGTCGGGGGAAGTGCTCTTTGTAGTGTCTCTTAATTTACTATAATACATATAAGAGAGTGCTATTACTTATCTGTCACCCTTTCTCTCTTCTCTTGAACTAACCTTATCGATATTGAATAACTGGTCTACCAATCCTCGTAGTTCCTTGTCACTATACTTGGACAAGGCGTACCTAGTACCTCCTCATGCTGCAAGCAACAATACATGTAGAACGTCTAAGCTCTCCTTGTACTTTTTTTTGGATGGAAATTTGTTTTTGGCATGTGACTTATGATATGAGCAAAAAGTTATGGTCTTGTCAAGGCTCCCCTCTCTTATGTACAACTTAGTTTCCCAGCTCAACATCACACTAAGCACTATCTTCATATTATTGTTAGGGTTCTTGCGTCTTAGGGTTTTGGCATTCTTACCAAATGTAGTTTTAGCCTTTTGTTATGAGATTTTTTGCGAATGAGTGTAGTACACACTTCTTCTCAAAGATAGCTACCACCATTCTAGCCATTGTACTTGTACAATGTTTTCACCATCACTTTATTAATAGGATTTGGTTTTCATTGTATCTCTCTGTTTTTGTGTTAAGTTTTAGAAAACAAAGGAAATGAAGGGTAAAAATTAAATTTTGAAAGACTTATGTGAAAATGAAAGGATTGATAGGCATGTTAGTGAATTGTAGGCATGGTTGAGATGAATTTAAATTAGATAGGTGAAGGCAGCTACAAGATGTCGACATGTGCAGATGGGAGTTGTTGCAATCAACCTACAACATAGAAATCGGGGGAAGGTTGACAACTCCTACACACATATATTCAGAGTGGAAGATTGTGATAGTGTGACCGATAGTTGGACAATAGAGCATGAGGTGAGAGAACAACTTCTTGCTGATCAACGACAAAGACAAACACCACCACTTGTGCGCAACCATCGAGTGTGGACAAACATCTTGCATGCACATAACCTCCCATGATAACATAGTGTAGACATCAACGTGTTTGGCATACTAGATCGACAACACTCTGCGAATCTAATAGTCTATCTAGGAGACGAAAACAACTCCAAGCATACCATGCTAGGGAATGGTCCATCACTGTACTTTTTAATCATAAATATATTAATCATAAATATTAAGGTCCATCGCTATACTTTTTAAGTGATGCATATAAGTCTACTTCAGAAAGGGAGGTAAATGGGCAGGTAAGAATTTTATTAGGCTCTGTAAGCATCTTCTTAAAGATCTTGCTTGATTCTTTTTTTGTCACCATACCTTTGTTTGTTTATGAATACTCCTCTGGTGTAAGAAAATGTGGGTTTTGGAAACCATTTGTTAGAAATATTTTTAATAAAGTTCATGTTTGTTATCTGAACAGTCTTCACAGCTTTGGAGGGAGACGGTAACAGCAGTTGGTAGTCACTATTCTGATATTCAACTGTCTCACATGTATGTTGACAATGCTGCAATGCAGCTGATTCGGGATCCAAAGCAGGTTGTTATCTTTCTTTAATATATCTCTGAATTGTTAATACTTGGAGGTGACTTATGTTTAGTCTTAAGCTCCTAATTTTATCATCCACCCATCCCTTTGTTGAATGTGTTTGGAAATCAGAGCATCAATACTTGCAGATGTGTTTATAACACTCATTTCTGGACAGGAAACTTGGGGGTTGCCCCTATTCTCTTCATTCGATCTTTTTCTGTGCTCTTTTGGAATTTTGAATCTTTTTGGGAAACATCATATTTGTTGCTACAGCACTGTATTCAATGCTTTCCTAATATTTTGTTTGTTTAAGAAATTGCATTTTCCTGACATGTTTAAATCTGCATGGGTATTGATTGGTGCAGTTTGATACAATTGTGACCAACAATATTTTTGGCGACATTTTGTCAGATGAAGCATCTATGCTAACTGGAAGTATTGGAATGCTTCCATCTGCCAGTGTTGGCGAATCTGTATGTTTAACTGCCTTACTGAAGTGTGCCTCAATTTTACATAGTTTATACTTACAGTTATCTATTTGAAACGTATATAGAAAACTCTTGAGTTCTTTCCCAAGATCCTTAAACAAGTCTCATGTGATTGCAGGGGCCAGGGCTTTTTGAACCTGTGCATGGTTCGGCTCCAGATATTGCTGGCCAGGTTATATATATATATCCTTAGATCTCACTTCCTTTCAAGTTTTGCTTTGTCAAGTGCATGCTTGGTGGATGTAAGAGCAGATTTTCATTTACTTGGCATTTTCGATTCTTTATTCTCAAGTTCGCTATATGATTGAATATTTTTGCTGCCACAGTCAGATCTTTAAAGTTCAGAGCAAACAGGTTGATAATTCTGCATTGCTACAAGCTGTAGTTTTACTAACTTTATTACTTGTTTCGAGAAAGAAATTTTACTATTTAAGCATCATCCCTGTTTGCTGATAATTAAGCATTAGGGTCTTACACTGAACTTTTAAGTCAAGGATCGCCGTAGTTTGAATATTTCAAAGTTTAAGAGGGTGGTAGAGCTTAGATGAAAGGATCTAACTTTTTTTAAAGATGGTCAACTCTGTATGACTTTCTGTAGGCTAATGCGATCTAGAGATGCTTTCTTAAGCATTGGAAGGTGCTATAAAAATGCTCTCAATATGGGGGATGCTAAGAGCTAGGCGTGACAGAAAGAATGAGAGAAGAAATGATATGTTGTTATTAATTTGATATTTGATGTCAGCATACATGATTGGCTTTTATTATGGTTTATTTCTGTTACACTGAACATTTTTCTAAATTTTTTGAACTTTTCTCTGCTAAATACTTTTGTGACATTGTCTGCTGCTTGATATTCAGTCTGACAATAAATTAATTCAATCTACTTGTTTTGGACCTGCTTTCTGGTATAATGACAATGGACTTCTACATGCATGCTCTAATTACCAAAAACTGGATTCTTTGCCAACTTGAGGGTACTTTGATTATTGCACTTCGATGGTGTAGATTCAGATTGTTTAAGATTGATGTCCAATTTCTAAAAAAGCTAAACTAGTTATCATGTTGCATCCATAACACCATCGAACCTCATGGTGCATGATATTATTAAATTGAAGGAGCATGATTGTAAATGGATTGGTGCATTCTACAAAGAAGGGAAGAGTATGATAAAATTTATTCCCAATCATAGTCATGCCCACCACATTTTCTTTAATCACTCTAAGTTGGAGCTACTTAAAATTGCAAAGACCAGATTTAATAGCTATTACCTCACCTTCAGGTGCCTTTTGAAGGTAAAAGAGGCATTGGCTAGTATGGTCTCTAGTGATTCATGGCAGAGTTTGAAAGATAGTGCTTACCAAGCTCATTTATGATATGATTTGGTTTGTAGATACAGATTAGCTAGTGATTAGGGAGGTGTATGAGCAGATGGAAAGCGTGCTAGGCCAGATCAAAGACATTGTTGAGTAGAGAGATGCGATCTTGTATAATCATATTCATAAACTTGTGGTCAAACGGTGGGATAATTTAAATGTTGCACTCCATGCTTTGGCATATGTCCTTACACCCAAATATTATTCTCCATCTTGGCTGGCCCAACCAACACCTGGGGGTTGGGTTAGGAGAAAACGACACATAGATCCTGTTATCACAGGATTTGTACTTGTGCAAAGCCCTCCACAAGATGTGAATCTTGTGTAACAACTAGAAGCACTTGTCACTGTCACCTAGGCTAGTACTTCCCTCGTTTTAGTGAAGGAGAGAGGTCCAACACAAGGGAGGCTCCCCTAGTGACCTCAAAGGATGCTATAGCAAGCTAAGGCAAGTCTATAACCCCCCTATCTTGGTCACTCAAAAGGTTAGGCTAGGTCTAGGAGAGGTGAAAGGAAGAATTAGTTTGAATGAGTTAATTGGTTAACCTGTGCAAGACAAGGAACATTCCAATGCATATAATAGACAATTACTAAGTTATATTGCTTATCAATCACCTTTAGACACTAGATAACAAGTAAAACCAATTGCTGTTGTAAAATTGCAGCAGTAAACCAGTCTATATCAGCAATAAGTAATTTGCAACAGCGATGAGAAAATCAGCCCAGAAAATTAGCAATCATATCTTAAAATTTAGCCCTCAACAAGTAGAATAACATCCAATTGCTAAGCAATGATTCTGAGCAAGTTTTACCACAATATTAAGTAAATATTCAACAATCTATACAAGCCCTAATTGCTGTAGCATTCACTTTACGACAGCAGCAAGTTATTCAATGATTATTCAAAGCATTGAGGTACAATTAGCTTGCCAATGTTGTCATAAAACAGAGTTAAGAGAGAGTTTTGAAAGAGAGAGAGTTTCTAATTAACTAGGGTTTTAACCATCACTTGCAATCAGCAAGATTAGTGCCGTTTCTTTTCTTGGGAAAATGGAGTCAAGGCAAACACCATGAAAATTGATAGAGACAAGAGAGAGGTGAAGATCATTCTAGGGCATATACCATCATAAACTCTAACCCAAACTTCTTGAAAACAAAACCTATGTCATATACCCTCATAAACACTAGGTGATGTTTTCTTCTTTAGCTTCTAGCAACAAGGTTTTAATTGAACTAGGTCAAACCCTAGGGGGATAAACCATCTTAATCCCTAGTACTTGAACTGGCTAAGACAAAAACCCTACGGTATAAACACTCTTAAGCCCTAGAATAAAGTCTTAAATACTTCAACAATTAATGACAAATGAAAGTAGGGAGGAGGATAAACGATCTTAATTCCTCCTGGGGTTTCAAGCAAGGCTGTTGGGAGCGGGGAGCAGGAGTAGGAAGCACAATTTTCAAAAATATCCAGGAGCGGGAGTGTTTCAAGAGCGTTTTTTGTATAATACATATTTTAATATATTTTGATGCATATATATAAAAAATACAGAATGTCGAATCAATTGCAAAAAACATGAAAACATAGATATAGGATCATTTAACTATTGTATTAATGATGATCATTAAAGCATCGACCATTTAATACACATATAACATCAATCATAAAAAAATGTTATCAATAGATTGTAACAGAGAACATCAACCACAAAATGAAATAGACTCTAGAGCATCATATTCATTACCAAAGAGTTGTAAGATTCAAATTTCAAACTTCAAAATGAAAAGGTAAATTGTCATATAATGTTCATAACTTCATTGTTTATAGAATAAGCCATAATAAAGAGTCAAGACAAAGTATTAAGTCCTAGAGACTACTTCTAAATAGGAAACAAAAAAAGAGATCTATTATATAGTAGCAAGTACTAAGTTAGTAAGTACTATGCTCTAAATTTTCCTCTTGCCATGAGAAACTTCTAGTTTCTTTTCCTGTGATCTTCGAAGAAGAGTAGGACTAGGAATAAGTGGAAGTGTTTGTGGAGCACGACCAACAATTGAATGGCCCCTCCGTGACAATGGACACTGTGAAGATAAAGGCAAAATTGATGCATTTGGAACGCTGCTAATGGATGGGGGTGGCATGTCTCCTCCAGGAATATGATCACCCAAAAGTTTCGCTTCCAAGCACTCTAAAACCATGGCTCCATCCCCCAAATTAGTCTCCTCTAGATTGTTGTCCCAAGTCACATCTCTTTTAGAAAAAACATTCCCCGTTGCATCACAATAATGGGACAACAACCTCAAGTTGTAATGCACATAAACCAAGCTTTCTTCCCGGTTTGCATTCAAGCTATTTCTCATTACACTATGGATGAAGCTATAGGTGCGCCAACACCTCTCTGCAGAAGAGGTGTTAACCTTGCTACCCCCCGAGGCTAGGGGTAACTAAGGAGATCATGTCTTGAGGCCCACAAGTAGCAAAGATGGAGTACTGAGAGCCAGATTGACCAACAGAGCTCATCACCCCTCTTGATTTGCCTCCCAACACAGATCAACCAAGGCTCATCACATTCAAGCAACCCAGGGTATGGGGCATGGTAAGCCAGTGTCACCACGAGGTATGGTTAGTCCTTTCTTCATGCAAGGTGTTGTGTTTAATTTATTGGGCATGTAAACAAGGATCTTTGGTTGAAGTTGGATAGTGGATCACTTGCTTGAGAAATTGTCTTGGTTGCCTTGTCTCACCTTGGTGGTCAACTTTTGTTCCCTAGTCCTGTGTTGTCACCGCCCAGAGAAAAGGGGTAATACTAGGGGGCCTTCCCAAGGGTAATGTTCTGCTCTCCATCATACTTAACATTTTGCATCATAAATCCTTTCATACATCCCAAACTTTGGCTATGGCCCATTCTCTCATGAGAAGAAGGGGCTGAAGGCCCAAAGGATGATGCAACTGCTATATATATATCATTGCTATTATAAAGGCCACCATAAGAGCCTAAGGCCAGCTTGAGATCTACCCCCTATAATGGTAATCACCCTTGTCTAGATGCGAATGAATGCACCAATTATAAAGGACTATTTCCTAGTAAAATATAAAGGAATGAAACTTGAAACCTTATAAAGGGGACTTGCAAATGATAACTGGGTATCAAAAGGAAAAATAAGGGGTTCAAAATGCAAAAACTATCGAGGACAGGGTATCTCAAGCAAGCAAACGCCACCTCTACAAAGGCGCTCATAGAAATGGATACCATAAGCCATGAAGTAAGCTTAACACCATATCACATTCACACTTGCTCTTGATGGGTTTTTACTTTCCCTTGTCACTCTCGGGACATATCTCTCTACTAGGGTAACTTATTGTTCAGGGGGCACACTTAATAGGGTTGGATGAAGGCCCTCCCATACTTAAACTTGGTAACTCTCACAAGGTCTTAGGCCTGGGTGATACTTGAAGGGGATACTGGGGTGAATCATTTACATGGATTCTATCTCAAACATCAACTTACTTTGCATGATTTAAGGACTGATGTGTCTTATGAACATTGGTTTACTCTGTCTTATATTCTGTGTTGTTCTTGGATGCCCTGACTTGGTTATTCGAGGGACGTTTTGGGTTGTGCCTTATTGCAGGACTCTAGCACGTGTGATGAAGAGCAGTGAGTTATCCGGTGACTCAAACCCCTCAGATAATATTTCTCACATCCTTAAAGACCTTGGACGATGGATAGATGGGCTTGGTTTTGAGCAGGCTGGTCATTATGCCACATACATGGGCTAGAAGCCTGCAGGCTGGGAAAGCACCCCGAAGTTTTTTTGCATAGAGGATGGAGGATGTTTCCTTTGGAGGCACCTTGGCATCACTTGACGATGAGATTGCACCCTTCTTACACTAGGACGCCTTGGGAGGTCTATGATGTCACCCTTCTAGCTTTGACATCACCCTTGTAGGCTAGGGTTTTGATGGATTCGAAGGTTGCTTGATGTGGTATGGGTCAGGAGACACACCCTTGAGCATTTGAGGCATGACATGTGTCCTTTGAAGGCCCAACGATTCATCTTGGAGGCATTACATCATCCTCCTAGGGCATGATGTCACCCTTCTAGGGTTTATTTCATGTATTTTTCATTTATGCACATTTTAGAGGCAAATTAAAGGTGTCGACCCTCTTTAAGTATGGATAAATATTGTTGCAAGGTCTCTTATAAATAAAGAGACCTTGCGATTTCATTTTCATCATAACATTCTCCTCACACAAGAGGACCTGGATCTGAAATTTTCGCCATCTTTGGCATATTGGTCTATTTTACTTGTGCGCTATTTCTTGGAGGAAATTTTGTGGATGCTTCTTGGTTCATTTCTTGGTGAAATTTCTGCAAATTAGG
>SNQJ01S0054639.1:31938-44760 GCA_010110895.2 Picea sitchensis
CATGCTGTCCATCTGCTCATACACCTCTCCAATCATCCACTGATCTGTATATGCAAGCCGAATCATATTGTAAATGGGTTTGGTGAATTGCAGAATATACTTCACCTGTTGCCAAAACTGACCATCAAGAGCTGTGTCCTCCACCTCCTGCAAATCATTTCTGTTAGATGCAGATGTAGCTCTATCTCTTAGATCCTGCGATGAATCACTCGAGGCCATACTAGCCAATGCCTCTCTTACCTTCAATAGGTGCCTGAAGGTGAGATAATAGCTAGCAAATACGGTCTTTGCAATCTTTAGTAACTCCAACTTGGAGTGATTGCAAAAAATGAAGTGGGCCATGCTATGATTGCTAATAAATCTTATCATCTTCTTCCCTCTCTTGTACAAAGAACTAATCCATCTATAATCATGGTCCTTCATTTTAATTATATCATGCATCAAAAGGTTCATTGTATGAACTAGAAACCCTGGCCAAAATATATTGGGGTACTTATCCTCAATGATTTCTCTTGTTGCCTTACAATTAGCAACATTATTAGTGATGAATTGAATGACATTGTAGGGTCCAATCTCTTGAATGGTTTTAATCAAGGCATCTGCAATATTATTACATGTCTTGTAGCGATCTGAGTAGTCATGGGATGAAAGGAAGACCGCACCACTAGAAGACACACCAAGAATATTTATCAATGGTCCGCCTTTAACATAACATTTGTCCAACTATCAGATACAATTGATACCCCATGTCGGTTCCAATCATTTGTAAATTTTTCTAGAGCACCTTGGATTTTGGCTTTTTCCTTGTCAAGTCCCAAGGTTATAGCTTTGTCATACCCGAAGCTCCTATATCCTTTAGGGGCACCATTGATGGCTTGTACCATTTCATGCCAATATGGTGAGCGAAGAACATTGAATGGTATACCACATGCATAGAGAAACCTGAAATTTTTTGCATCCACATCATCTCTACAACCTTGGTCAAGGAAATATGATAGTGTTCTACGCCCTAAAGATGAAGGCGAGAATGCACTAGCATGTGGAGATGCGGATCGACCATTGAACATTCTTTGTGCACTCTTAGGGTCAACCCTTGGTCTTTTGGATTTGTTTTGTGCTGCCTCCTCTTCCCTTTGGTATTTGAGTATGTCTTCAGGTGGCACACTCACATAGGTTTTGACTCCTATACTCTTACCTTCATCCCAGTACATGGTCCTACATAGATGCTTTCTCACACAGGTATCGAAACTTGTGTAATCTTTATGACAATGGTGGCATGTAAATTTTGTGGTTCCACCTCCTTTCCCTCCTCCAAGCCTTGTGACATACTTCCATAGAGGTGTTAAATTCTCTTTGGATTTTTGTGATTCATCACTATCATTTTCATTGTGTTCATCCCCTTCCATTCCTTCCTCCTCTCCTTCGTATGTGTTGTCCACTTCTATATCTTCATCACTATCATGGTTATTTCGACATCGTTCAGTTCCCACCACCACCATCATAATAAAAAATGGAACCAAAATGACATACCGCATTGACATCATCATCATGATTGTTGAACCTTGATAATAACTTGCTACCTGCAATAGAATGATGGAGGAGAAATGAGAAAGAGTAGGAGAAGAAAACATTCAAATATTCCATATAGCATAATATACTAGTTTACAACACATGGATTAAGAAAAACAAGAATGGGCTTAAGAGCCTACCTCTTTAGCTCTCCAATGGTGGTTGAATATGACTGTGTTAGCCTTCAATCTCCCTTCCAAGCTCTCCAATCTCTCTTCCAAGCTCTCCAATCTCCCTATGGCAGCCTTCAATATTGCTTCCAAGCTCTCCAATCTCCCTTCAATCTCCTTCAATCCCCTCAAGAACTAGCAAGAAGCCCACTCAAAACCCTCCTAGCAAAGATGAGTGAAATGAGAAATAGAATGAGAAAAAAATGGAGTGAGTGAGTGTGTTAATCCCTTAGAAACCCTAGCCATACCTTTTCCTCTCTTATGGAACCTTGTCTTGGTTCCCACACACTTCCAAAAACAAAAAAATCGCCCTCTCATGCCTCATGCCCATGGAATGAAGGGGAGTGCTCAGGGAGAGTTTTATTTTGCTTGGGGTCAACCTGGGATCGATCTAGGAGCGTCGCTCCCTGAGCGCTCCTGGTTCGGGCAGGGAGCGATTTTTTTCCCCCGGGAGATAACTCCTTCAAATCTCTCCCAAACGAGAGTGTTCAGGAAGCGCATGTAAGAGCATGCTTCTTGAACGCTCCCTTTGGGCGCGCGATTTGGGGGGGTTGCTCCCCCACAACGTAGGTTTCAAGCATACAAGGTAACATGCAACAATTAACCATCTAAAAGAGCATCCACCAAAATACACCACACAAGCATAGAACTTAAAGGAGAACACTTACTAGGTCAAGCGCATGCATGAGGAAACCCTAATTCACCATCCATCCATCAACAAGAGACAAGCATCCAATCAAAATATTCCTTGAAGAGGTGAGCACAAGTACTCCTAGCGAAAAAATAGAGAGAAGAGACAAGTATAGGTGTTTCTCACAAGTGTGAGAGTGATGATAAAATGAATTGAGTGCTCCCTCTACTTATATGAGGTAACCAAATGCTATTTGTCCACAATAATGAGTAAAATGAAAATAATCCGTGATACAAGGTGGGGTCGACCCCTCAAATAGCCTCTAAGATGATAATACATGCAAAATACACCATAATAATGCCACACGTGTGGTGACGTCAAGCCTCCAAAGGGTGAAGAGGGCCTCCCAAGGCCATGTGTCATCGTCAAGTGGTGCAAGCAAGGTGGAAGATCCTCATCAAGTGCTTAAAGCCATCAAATGGTGTCTAATGGCAAACAAGCCCCATCATCATCAACAAACCCTAGCACATGACATCATCATCAAAACCCATCATCTAGGGTGAGGAAGGCAAGCGTCCAAGTGGAACAATCATGCATCACCTCAGTGAGTGGTGTCCAAGCATAATCAGGTGCAATACTCTCCATCAAGTGCTTAATAAAGTATGGGGGCACTGTCCAAGGTGTGAGATTTTTGCCAATTTCCTACCATCATGGGCATATCTGCAAAATGAACGCCCATCCATCCATCATCCAAGGTCCAGAAGATGTGAGAGCGTGTATTTGAGTGTGTCAAATCATCATGTGACTCAACTCTCTGCATCACACGTGCCATATTCTACAATAGATGCACAATGTCTTGGGTGAAAGCATGGAATGTCCTTCAAAGGACTATGTCAGGTGCATCCAAATCAATCAAAGTTATGGAATCAAGTAAGACCAATGTTCGCAAGGTACAAGAGTCCTTAAAGCAGTGTTACCAATATCGTGTCGGCGAAAATATCGCTGAGGGTCCAGAAAAGAAGATATCGTCAACATAGGGGAAAATATCGAAAAATGTCTACAAAATAAAAAAATATTTATTTTTTTCAAATTTTTAAATATCTAAAGTAACAACAACATCAAATAAATGAATTGCCACATAAATATGAAAAGATAAATGATATATAAGATGTCTAGTAAACTGTAATACATCACATATCAACACTTGATCATGTCCTGGATAGTGTTATCAGAACTTGATCGGTCATTGAACCGGTCGACCCCAAAAATGTGAACCGGAAAAAAACTGGACCAAAAAATTGGTTGACCAAAAAATACATAAAATATTCTAATTTTGAAATAAAAACATATATAATCATGTGCATCCATATGAATCCAAACCATTATACACAAATATGCAAAATTTCTCATGTATATAGCAAGTAAGGGTGCATAAAACCAAAATAGCACCGAGTACAATCCATTTATGAACCAAATTACATCAACAAAGAGGCTCTAAATGGCCTCTAGAGTCCAAAAAAAAACATGCTACAACAAATAATTACATATGATCAAAATCATTGCCTATATTAGGATCCTCATCATTAGTGTCACCCTCTAAACATTAAAATAAGATAGAAAAACCTTAACATGCCTAATAAATGATTTTACTCGAGTGAAGGTACATTTTTACTAGGGTCACGAGTCACGACAGAAGAGTTCAACAATCGATGCCACCAACATCGAGGTACATAGAGGGCTTGGTGCTCTTGACTGTTAAATTTGGCAGCATCAACAATCATTCTCCAATGAGAGGCCATATGGGCCACCCTAAGGCTATCCAGGGAGATTTGGAGAATCAACCAATCTTGTGACGTATTGACAAAAGCCAGGGGGAACGTGCAACCTCTGTGAGTCAAACCAAAAGTCAAGATGAACGAGATGCTATATGATCTTGTGAGGCAAGATGTAAGTCTAATGCAAAAGTCAAGGGGAGCGTACAACCTCTGTGAGCATAGACAGTCTAGTGCAAAAGTCGGGGAACGTACAACCTCTATGAGCATAAACAGACTAGTGCAAAAGTCAGGGGGAACGTACAACCTTTGTGAGCCTATTCAAGCCTGGTGAGCCATAAGCAAAAGTCAAGGCATTTAGCAAAAGTTAGGTTGAACGTAAAATTCCTATGAGCTAGAAACAAACAATCTTCGTGATATTGCAAATGTATTGATCTAGTGTGTTGGCACGTGTAACACTATCCACCATGAAGAAATTCAAATTGCCATGTAATAAGTCGAGTTGTAAAAGTCAAAGTTGCATGTCTAGGTCAAAGTCAAGTTGTCAAGTTTTTGTTGCATGTTGCATGTCGCATGTTGCATATTGCATGCATGTCTAGTTGCATGTTTCATGTATACATGACATGTGCATGTTGAGTTAGTTCGCATGCATTGCCAAGTCAAGGGTGAGTTGTAACTGAAGTCTCAAGTCTAGTTCTAAATTCGAACTAAAGTGTAAAGTTGAGTTATGTCAAGCATGCAAACTAGTGTCTAATTCGAGCCCTCTCCTTCACCTCTCCACTCCTTTATAAGCAGAGGTCGACCCTTCATTCTATACAGTGCTATGTAGTGTGAGGGTGAAAGAGTAGGAGGCAACGAGTGATTTTATTTAGTGCTGATATATATATCAGCATATCAGGGCAGCATATCTGTCTATAAGAGAGCGCATATCCAGGCAGCATATCTGCTCATAAGAGGGTACATATCAGGGCAGCATATATCAGTTGTAGAAGGCAGTAAAAGACAACAACAGTGCTGGGTTTTATCAGAAAAAAGCTCCTGTAACAGTGCTGGCATATTTCAGCAGAGAAAGGACAGCAAGGTGTTGCTGTACCTACAGGTCACACAGTCAGGTCAAAGTCATATTGGCAAGCTCATTTAAGAGCAGAATTTCATGGTGGAATTGTTGTAAATAATCATACATTATCTTTGCAATAAAAGGAGATTGTTTGCTGGGATTTTTCTCCCTGTATAGGGTTTCCCCAGGGTATATGCATTGTGATCTTGCATGCTGGTAAATTCTTATGATTATTACTGTTCTGGTTTATGAATTATGTTAAGCTAAGTTCAAAGTACAGTCAGAATTTAAAGAAGTACTTACAGTGTTAAATCAAGCTCATAATTTAACATTGACTAAATACTAGTTCCATACCCTCATACATGATAGAATCTAGTGGAAATGTTGCAATACTGTCAATCTTGAAATCCCGAAAATCGTTAAGTTTGCTGAATTTTGAATGGGACCTAAAATTCTACTTTCTCTATATGAAGTTCAATGAGGTTGGAACCACTCTCAAACATCTTGAAACAATTAATGGTAATGTTAAAAATTTAAGTAAAAGTGACATTCTCTTTTATCTTTCATTTTCATCCTTTTACTTTCAGAACTTAATATTACCATTAATTACTAGGGTGGGTGAAATGGAGGTTTGGGGGACCTCCTTTACTCTCCAAACCCTCTCCTCCTTGTCCTTGGCTAAATAAAAAATGCTCTCTTTTTCCTTTTCTCTCCAAACCCTCTTTTTGTTTGCAAAATGACAAAAAGAAAGTTTTTGGCTTTATTTCCAGAATTGTCGTGTCTTGGCACTTTTTCAGTCATCTCGCGATAATATTGCCAACACCTAAAACGACGATAATATCGTGATGTTGGCGATATTATTGCTATTTTGGTAACACTGGATTAATCCATAAATAGTAAACTTTTTTCATGCACAAATTAACTCTTAGTTGTTCGAGTTTAGATGTATTTTTCTGATTTAAAGTTGAAGCATGCAAGATCTATTCAAATCAATGTTGCACGGAGAGAGAGCATCATTTTCCAAAAATCCTATAGAGCAGAGCGTCTGTTATATATATATATTGCGTTTATATTAAAAAAAACATGCAGAAAGACAAATTAGTTGCAGGATATATGAAAACATGCATATTTGTACACTAATATAGATAGAAATGGCATCCATAGTACAACAATGATTAATCATTCGAGCATCAACCATCTAGATTCTAGCATTTACAAACTTACAAACCAACATACAAATTTTTAAGCCATATAATAGAAAACAAACCATTAACGTATGGAATGAAATCAGTTATCCAACAATTGTCAACAATAACATGAGTCATGACCAAATAGTTATGTTTACAAAATAGGCCATCTGCACTGAAGTATGAAGACCGAAAGGTCCAAAACAATAAAGTTTAAACTGAGCTAGTCGCTAAATACTATGAATCTATCATGTATAGACTATGCCATATAAATTAATGAAAAAGGAGAAATATCAAACAACTATCCTATCCTCCTTCCAACACCACGATTGCTGTGTGGGCCTCTTGTCTAGCCTTTGCCTCTACCTCGATCCTCTAGGGACATTAGTCAACGCCACTCAATTTTGATGAAACTACCTAATCCAAGCCTTAAAATATGGTAGAAAAAGATTAACATGCCTAATCAATGATTTTGGTTTGAGTGAAGGGTACATTTTTGCTAAGGCCATGACAAAAGAGTTTAACAATCAACACCACCAACATTGGGGTACATGAAGGGCTTGGTGCTCTTGATTAAATGTCGATCACATACTCTCATACATGATAAAATCCAATGAAAATGCTGCAATCCCATCAATCCTGAAATCCTGAAACTATTAAGTCTACTGAATTTTGAATGGGATATGAAATTCTACTTTCTCCATATGAAGTTAGATGAGGTTGGAACCACTCTCAAACATCCTGAAACAATTAATGGTAATGTTAAAAACTTAAGTAAAAGGATAAACATTTCCTTTTTATCCTTTTACTTTAAGAACTTAACATTACCATTAGGGAGCATCCAAGAAGTGCCTAGGTAGCGCCCGGGGAGTGTCCTCAAAAGGCCCAGAGCGTGCTCCCAGTTTTTGGGTTGTGCTCCCTAGACGCTCCCGTTCGAGCGCACTTTCAGGCTTGGGAGCCGGGGGGGGATGCTCCCTACAACATTGTTTCAAACCCTCTTAGTTCAAAAAATATTTCGGCTAACAAGGGTTAGTTATAAACTAAATCACTAAGTCGTCCACCCCTTTTATGCATCGATTTAGCATGTGAACATCTTGAAACCATAGATCTGATTTAGATTTCAATAAAGAAGTACCAGATCTGCTCTAAATCACGACATAATGATGATTTCTAGCAATGAAAAGATCAAGAAATAAACCCAAACATCAAGTTGCTAGCTGGATTATTGCATCGATTTAGTCCATTATGAAGTATAGAATCTAGATCTATCATCATGTGTATTTAAACCACTAGATCTAGTCAAATTCTTCTTCAATGATTTTGTTACTTTTAACCCTAGATAAATTATAGCAAATCAATTTAAGATATAATCAAGCAAGGAGATGATTTGCAATGAATACAAGTTCAAGTAGCTAGATATGAAACTTGTTAGCTTATTGAACTTGAAAATTCACAATCTAATCTAAACATGAAGTCACTTGAGCCCTAGATTGCAAGAAATGAACAAAAATGAAAAGGTTGATTATGAAAGTTTTTTATGGTTGAAGAATAAAAAGGGTTAGATCAGTGCCTTCCTCCACTTGGGCTATGGTGAACACTTAGTCTAGCTTGAGGCTATTCATATGTCAAGTGTTGGGGTCACAAGCACCATTGGAGACTGTCTTGTAAGCCTCCAACCTAAGACACTTGAATGTTTTGAAGCATTTTGGCAGATTGGTCCTATGAGAATCCAAATCTAAGTACTACGGGGTGAACTTTATGCCTAGTCTAACAAAAGAATTTAAAATTCTTAGATGTCCAAATTCACTGTTCTAGATCTAAAGATAAATGATCAAAAAACATAAGGAAAGTGTTAACATCACCTTATAGATTTCTCCAATGTGGCATGGTGCCCCTCTTTGCCCTTGTAGTAGCTCCTTCCTCTAGGATACCTGCAAAATAATAAGCTCTTCCAATCGCCCTAGAATAAAACCTCAAACAAGACAAGATATCACAATAGCTTATGCAAAATATGAACACGAGTCTTTCCAATTATTCTTCAACAAGTTTTCAAACGAGTGAGGTGCTTTTTATATAGGAAGAGAGCATAACAACCTCATGAATAAAAAATGATAAATATCTAACCTCCTAGCCCAAAAATAGTCACTCTCAAACAAACTAGAGAAGATATGGTCAAAATACAATAGAATAGTGTGGGCTAGACAATACGTCTCCTCGAAAATGTGGATGGCCTCCAAAACCATGGTCTAAAACCACCATGAGCAAGTAAAACAGTCCAAGTAGAGGTGCGCCCTCCCAAAAGTGAGGTAACCAACTCATAGAAGTCACATGTGTGGTCAACAAGGGGCTCAAGAGGAAGTGTGCCCTCCTAGAAGTGTGTTAGTTAACCACCTCAACCACGTCAACAAGATGAAGTGCGCTCCATAAGAAGACATCAACCAACTAGCATGTGCGGCTCAAGAAGTAAGGTGCTCCAATACATGTGTGATCAAATCAAGTCACAACCAACTCAATAACCTCATAACTCATAGAAGTCACATGTGTGGTCAACAAGGGGCTCAAGAGGAAGTGTGCCCTCCTAGAAGTGTGTTAGTTAACCACCTCAACCATGTCAACAAGATGAAGTGCGCTCCATAAGAAGACATCAACCAACTAGCATGTGCGGCTCAAGAAGTAAGGCGCTCCAATACATCTGTGGTCAAATCAAGTCACAACCAACTCAACAACCTCATAACAACCTCAAGAAATGGTCTAAAAGAGTGCAACAACCTCATGACCAACTCTAACCACCATAACTACCTCACACATGTGGACAAAAGGTACAACAATGCTCAACAAATCCACATGTGTGGGAATATTCCTCAAAGAAGACAAGTGTGCCCTCGAGAGGTGATCTAGGTGGCATGCATGATGATGTGGATCCCAATGAAGTGACATGTATCCCAATGAATATACACGTACAATGTAGATACACAGATACCAATCTAGTGTTATAGATCCCAAGAAAAATGACATGGATCTCAATGTGTGTGTGTGTGTGTACTGATACATGGTTCCCAAGGTAGTATCACAAATTCCATTGTAATGTCACGGATTACAAATCTCGAGACATAGTACACAAGTCCCAAGTCCTATATGCCACCCTCGAGGCATGTACATGGATCCCAATGCAAGGCACCCACCTATAGTAGTGAGTCATGCCTTGATACATGTGCTATTAGGTAGTAAACATACACGTGCTTTCCTCTAACTTCTCAATAGCTCATTTAACTTTTACACTTTAGGCTAAGTTCAACCATGGTGGGGACAACATTAACCTCTATTACATGTGACACTCCTAAGACCAAGAAGTATGTCCTAGATTACTAAGTTAGAAGTAGGTAAATGTGATGGATAATTTACGGAATGGGAAAGGGGAAACTTCATGAATTAACCTTCTTAGTCATGTACGATGTCTAGGTCTTCCTCTTCTAGCTTTCAAGAGCTAGGGGTCTTCATTTCTTCCATGATTGCCTTCATGAGGGTGGGCTAGGCTGAGAGTTACGACCTTGGCACTGTTTTTTACTATCCCTTCTTTCTTCTTTTCCCTTTTTTCTATATGCTTTCCTTTCTTTTTTTCTTTATTTATTAGTCCTTTGGATATACATTATTAAGCATAGGACTAGGTCTAAGGTCTTTTTAGTGAGGTGGCATAGCTCCATCATCATTATTTTTTTGGCTTTTGACTTTTTTATGGCTGCAACTACCTTGAGCACTTTCACTCTTTTGACTTTGAAGGCTCTTACACATGGGTCTTCATTTCTTTGCTTAGGACCTTGATGAATGACTTATGATAACTTAACCATGAGTGGGGAAATATGATGTATGCAACAAAAGTGATAAGGACAGATGTAAAGTGTTAAGTATCATTGGGATATGAAGTATGCTACATTCTACCTAGTTCTCTAGTAGTACACCCTGACTCAAGATGTGACGACACTTATCTACAGGAAAACTATGACCCACCATGGTATCCCCTAACACAAAAGGTAAACATCTAAAGTGTTACGATACATTATTAGATTACACCGATGTCAACCACGTTCACAACCTGCATAGGTAACATTAACATTATGTCTAAGAAGGAAACCCATACACGAAACCATAGTACAACAACTGAAATGAACAAGCTAAACCAAGAGAACATAGTGTTGATATTATGGTAGCTGTGGGAGGTATCAACCTCCATGTGTAACCTCTGACTAGATTAGAATATTCCGGAAGCTAGAGAAACCCTAAATAGATGTGTAAGAACCTTAGAAGACTAATCGGCTCAATAAAATAATTAATATTAAAGTATTACCCTCCAAAAGAAGAAGTCGGCCTAGACAATTGACAAATAGCACTATAAATAGAGGGCACTTGAGTTCATTTGGACACACACTCAAGTCAATTCAAGTGGTGCACAAGTCTAGAGGAGGAGTGAAACTGCAACGACTGCAGTTCGGTATTGGTCTTGGTCTGTGGTTTGGGACTTTCTGCTTGGTGCACTATCTTTGGAGAAAGGTGCGCTCTCTCTTGGTTATCTGTTGGGTCTAGTGCTGCTTCTGGAATCATTCTATCTGTCAAAGGTTACAGTGCTCGGGGGTGGCTGCGTCCCTATGGTTGGGTGACAATATTGTGATATTGTCTATGGTGAAATGAGCACATCGAATATTTTAACAAGTTATGGGCCCACGCTATCTTCAGAAGAGTCTAACCACTGGAAAGTAGAGCGACAGTTCCTTGGTAAGCTCGTTGTGGCACCAGTTGCAACTGCAACTAGGGTTTTTGAATTTGCAACTGCAACAAACCCTAACCTAACTCTTTGATCACTTCAAGTGAGGTGTTTGGCATAATTCTTGGACATTCTAGTGCGCCTTAGCCTAGGCACCTTCAACTAGCAAAATGTCAAGGTTGAATTTTTGGGTCAAAGTCAAAGTCAAAGGTAGTCATGACTTACTCCATGAAGAAAAAAAACAAGCTAGAAGGAGCTTCAAACTTAAGATCATGGAAGACAAGGATTGATCTCATCCTTGTCAAGAACACAGTTCTAGATATCGTGAAGGGCAAGATCATGGAACCACAGTTTGAAGCAGGAAAAGAAAATGAATCTCAGAATGTTGCAGCAATGGAGAAGTTCAAGGACAATGACATCAATGCTATGAGTATCATTGTGGACTCTGTAAAAGATCACTTGATACCCTACATATCCAATCTTGACTCATCCAAGAAGATGTATGATGCCCCAACTAACCTTTTTGCAGTTAGAAATATTGGACAAGTGATGAGTCTGAAGAATGAGCTTCGTTACACAAAGATGACCAAGGATGACAATGTAGCCTCATACTTTGTGAGGATTTCTCAGTTCAGAGATCAACTACAAGCTATTGAAGAAATTATTCCAGAAAAGGAAATTGTGAATATAACACTTAATGGTCTTTCTAGATCATGATATGCATTTGCTGCAAGCATGAATACAAGAAAGGAGTTTCCAACGCTGGAAGAACTTTGGACCTGTTGCACACAAGAATAGACAAGGATAAACTCAAAAGGAAGAGGATGCTCAAGCCTATGCAACAAAGTTCAAGAGACATGGATGTAAGAAAAGATTTGACTCAAGTAAGAAATTAAATCATAAGAGAGATATGTCAAAGGTACAATGTTTTAGATGCCAAGAATATGGCCACTACAAAAGGAATTGTCCTAAACTAGCAAAGAAGAGAAAGGAAAGACACCATGCGTTAGCTGCCAATGATGAAGAACCTTCAAAGAAAGCCAAGCATGAAGAAACTGATTTCTTGTACTACTCAGGTCTTACAGGATCTCTTGAAGACGACATGTGGCTGATCGATAGTGGAGCTTCAAGACATATGACTGGTGATCGTGAAAATCTCTCAAGCATGAAGGAAAATGAAACCTCTCATAAAGTGGAACTTGGAGACGATAACTCTTATGTAGTCAAGGGAATTGGAAAAGCTTCTAACAAAATGGAATTAGGTAACAATGTTCATCTTAACAATGTTTTATATGTTCCTGGTTTGAAAAAGAATTTAGTATCTATTTCTTGCTTGGAAGACAAAGGAGATAGAATAGTCTTTGTTGATGGAAAAGTTCTTGTATGGTCTAAAGATTCAAAAATAGAAGATGCTAGAGTCATTGGGATACGTGAAGGAAGATTGTATAAACTCCTAGGTCAGAATGCTCAAGTTCTTGTACATGATGAACTCAATCCTAGTGAGTTATGGCATAGAAGGTATGCTCACCTTCATTATCAAGCATTGCCATCTCTAAAGCAAATGGTGTTGAAATTCTGAGGTCCTATGAGGCTGCCATCTAAGGTCTGTCCTTGACCTTAGTATGGCTCTAAGTTTCAACTGTTTTGCTGTCTTCTTTTGCTGTTTTAGGACAACAAACT
>SNQJ01S0054640.1:0-14873 GCA_010110895.2 Picea sitchensis
GATACTCTTTTGTCTAGTCGGTCTCCTACAGTGATATATTTTATTAATAATATGAATGATTACATGTTACAATAATAGGCTCACTAGCCTTTTAGCATCTAGGCTCTCTGGCCTAATAATCACATGGGCACTCTGGTCTATAGTATCTGGGCTCACCAACCTATAAACACATGTACGTTTACAATTGGGGTTCAGCCAGGGGGTATTACAATACATGTGTAGAGAATGATGGGTTCAATCAAGTTAATAGTTGGAATAATGGAAGTGATTGAATTGGTAGTTGTAAACAATTATGAGATCACTTTGTGCATTTTTGTAATTGTTGCCATGAAAATATATTATACATGAGATACTAACAATTGGTTTGGTAGAGTGTAAATTGGGAAAATTGTAGGTAGAGTAGTCTTGGATATGGAAATGTTGTATTCCCATAAGGAATATTGATATCTACTACTGCAAGAGCCAAACATAATGAGCAGAAAATTCTTGCATGAAAAAATTATTTTTCTTGTATAAAACAGATTTGAGAAATTAATTATTTTGTTTGGCTGCATGGAAATTGAGAAAATGGTAGGAAGTTGCTTAAGCCATAATATGGATGATGCTTGTTGCAGAAAGAGTTAAGCAATTATGAGATGGAATCTCATACTCGTGGAAATTTGAGTTTCCTTATGAAACATATTTGACATTTAATTAGTGAAATTGTTATAATGATATCTCATTATGATTGTATGTGTGTGGTACAGATGAGATCTTGGCTACTAAATTTGGGAGCTCAGGAAGAAGAGCACCAGAAGGAAATTGAGATCAAGGACAAAGGCATGGGATGAAGAAAGTCCATTGGAATTGTTATAGTTGGGGTTCCTGGAGCTACGAATCTGAGACTTCATGGCTGAGTGCACTAGAGCCCTAAAGAGAAGCCGTACATCTTGAAGGACTGCAGAGCAAAGAAGGGGGTACACATCCTTGGGTTATGCAGGTTGATGGGGAATGAGAGCTTGTTGGTTGGAACTTCTGCCAGAAATATAAATTGTGAGATCATTATGCATGTTTTGGGCCGAAATGCCTATTTATGCTTGTTTTTAGGCTAGAGTTCTTATGTGTATATAAGCATTTGGTTGGACTACCTATGCAAAATAAAGGTCGGAGAGCCTAGCTTTGTAATATTAAGAACATCAGTATGGTGTTGTGCACTAAGGACAATTCCAAAATAAGGGGAGGGGGTTGTAACATCCCCAGTTTTAATTCCTATGAACTAGAATGTATTATGTAAATATGACTTAGACTGGTGAGCAGGTATGTTGAGAGGTCAGGGTGCCTAGAAATGTAATACTTTGAATATATTAATAAAATACATCGTTGTCTATAAGATGGACAAGGACAAGAGTTATAAGGGGTTATGATTCCACGAGAGAGGGGGATAAAGGGGATAAGTCTTTTATTATTATTTTATTCACCCATCTTGGTTTTAGTTGCGGAAAATGGTTACCTGAGCTCCTTGAGGAGGCCATATGGTTCTTGATTTCAGGTAATTGCATAAAGACCCTCTTTTGGGCTAATGAAAGGGGGGGCATTCATTTGTTGCTCATTCATTTTTTTCTTCATTCACAGTTGCATATCATTTCCTCATTTTTACTCATGCTCATTCGTGTGTTGGGTATGGCATGGAAATGAATGGCTAAAGGAGGAGAGCCATTGCTAGATGGCTATAAGTAGATATTGATTATTCCATAAAGGAATGAATGCTTGAGTACTTAGATGCATTGGCATGCAGAGTAGAATTGATCATAGCTGAGAATCCTTGGAATTTCCAACATTGAGATATTGATCAGTAGCATTGGATCCCTAGAAAAGATTTGGAACTTCCTAAGGAACGATATTGCAGAGAAAGGGGTTCATTTCTTTGGGTTGTACAAGCTAAAGGAAAGAAAGCTAGGGAATTAGGATTGTTGTGTGGTTTGGAAAACCTGAGAGATTGATAGCTAATTGTTGTGTGTTTAGAGTCGGCTTAGGACCTGTCCTTGTGGATTCATAGCCTTGACTCGGGGGTGACCTGTTGTTGAGAGTGAATGAACAACAATGTTTATGGTTGGGTGGAACTTCCTTGGTCTACAACTAGTTGGTGAATGGTTTAATTAAAGATAAGTACTCTCTATATTTTTTGTATAATGTATATTCTGTTGTGTATTTATGATCTTTGTGTTGTGTTTATATGTGCATGCTTGTTGTTAATGTTGTGCATGGCATGTTGATCATTTCCTGGATGTTTTAGCATGTTCTTGTTAATTGCATGTGTTATTATTCCATTTCTTGAATTTAAAAGAATGGAATAGAATTTGAAATCATTTAAAGAAGTAAATCTAAATTAAAGATTGGTAATAGATATACAACATGAAAAAAAATTATTGGTTTGATGATCTGGGTATGTTACAAGTGATATTAGAGTGTTCTTAAAGAGAGTTTTTGAAGTAGAATAGCTCATCCTGGTGGATGGGTATCTTACAAGAGGTATCAAATAATTATTGAAGAGTGTTTTTAAAGTAGCATAGCTCAGCTTGGTGGTTGGGTATGTTACATTTGTTGTGGTCCCCTCCTAGTTTGCCACCCATATAGACGTAATTACAACTCTATCGGTTGTTGTGATCCCCTCTTGGTTGTCTTCCCACATCAACGTAATTGAAATTAATGCATGTGGTAGCACAAGTTGTGCTAGGAATCAGATTCAAACAAGTCAAGAAATACCCTCCCTCCCATGTTTCGCACTCATCCCATACTCCCCTGTTTCGCGATCAAACATGTAGTCCCTCATCAAGTGAATTTTCACAACGTGGCAGTTCTTCATTAACTAAAGTAGGTTAGAAAAACATAAAATGGAGATAAATCCCATGGATAATCACATATATTTATAGGTATATCTACACATTGATAATTTTACACTCCATAAGGATAACAAATCCCATCATTTCACAATGCTTTGATTGTTTATTGTCAATGTGAGAGCATGTAGGTTGTAGGGAGAAAGATTGTTGAGACGAATATCAAATTTATAAAACACGCCATAGAGGAAGGAGGAATTTATGTAGATCAACTCTTCTTCAATGACCTAGATGGCTTCATGATTGAGATATGGAATTGTGAGAATACATCGACAGTTCCCTTGGGTTCTACAGGATCTGCTTGCACTCTCTGCAACTATGAGAATATGTCGGCAGTTCCCTTGGGTTCTTCGATATCTGCTTTCACTCTCAACTCATGTCAATCTGAGCAACAAAAACATATACCAATGTCATATTGTGCATCAATTGCAGACATTATTAATACCTCTCACTAAACTCTCTAATCCCTTTAGAGAAAGGATTTGAACTTTACAAGGCCTTTAATCACAGATAATGACATTAGAACTTAAAACTACATTTCTTTTTTTTTAGAATCAATGTGACTCAGTTGTGGTGTGCATGAGTGGTGTGTGGAGTGTATTTGATACCATTCCAAGTAAACTATGGCATGATGCCTATTGGAATTTGCAAATAATATGAACATATATCGATATATGTAATTCTATTAATATTTGATTAATCTGTACAAGTAACCATTGGTTGATTCCTTCATTTCCACTGTATTGTATGCATATGCAAATAGCTAGCATAGATTCATTTTAATTGAGGATATAATATTTCTATAATTTTATTGTCATTAAATTAATCTCTACAAGGTTGTATAGCTAGTTGTAGGAGCAGTATCACTTAGTACAAGAACTAGGAAGGAATTGTTCAACATCTATGTATGGTTATATATTGTAGAGTAAATATGGTTCATTGGGAAACATTATAAGATTAGGAACTACCCTCTCGTGAAATTTCAGCTAATGAGGAACTATGTGTTTGATCGTAGAATAGAGGAGTATGGGATGAGAATGAAATATGGGAGGGACGGTATTCAAAATTTGTTTGAATCTAGATCCAACCATGTGTCATGTTGTCGCATGCATTAATTGCATTTATGTCGATGTGGGTAGCCAACCAGGAGGGCACCACAGTAGCCGAAGGAGTTTCAATTATATGGATGTGGGCGACTGGCCAGGAGGGGACCACATTGGCCAAAGCATATAATGGATGGAGTTTGGCAGAGTTCATGGAGGATGCCAAAAAATAATCACAAGAGATCAAAATTGTAGAACAATTAGATTCATCGTTTTGATGTTAGTTTTGATCATCTCTTGTTAATTCTATTCCAATAAATGGGTTATAATCTTGGCATGTGCTTCTATGGAGAAAAAAAAAGGAGTAGGATATTTGGAGGCTTAGGCAATAAAGGCTTGTGCAATTTCATATGTTTTTTGAGGTATTGTTCATAAATTTTGATGTAACAAAGGCTTGTGCAATTTCATATGTTTTTTGAGGTATTTTTCATAAATTTTGATCATTTGGTGTCCAATTAACTACAAAAAGAAATAGGTTTTATGTTTTTTGTTATAAATATTCAAAATTGTTGCTTATCACAATTTTGGGTTTACAAAATTTCTTTAACTCCTTATCAAAAGACATTGATTGGTACAACATAAAGGAAAATTTGGAAATCTTAATTTCTAACCCAATGATGTTCATGTGGCATCTTGTGTTATCTTCATTGGTGAAATCAAATATATAGTTAGATATTTTTGCATTTGAGTTGTAAATTTGGGTTGAGTTTCATCTTCCCACGATGACTATCATATTACTTGTTAGCATTGGAAAAGTCAAGCCTTTGTCTTCCTTTTGGAATCATAGATTCCTTAGAAGCTGAAAGCTCCATGGAATGTTCACAAATGCCTACATGGCTAACAAAACTATTGAAATAATTCACCTTTTTAGTGAATTCCTTGTTATATGATCCATAATACTCACTATAACAAATATGGGTTTCTAAATTATAGCATCCTTTACTCACGGAACAAATTTGTAGTTGTTGGTTAGCTATGAATGTTAGTACGGAACCAAGAGAAGAGGAAATAAAATTTCTTAATGATAGTTATTGAGTATTTAACTATTACATATGTGTGTAATAAAAAGGGAGACATGATCAAATGTGATGTCCCTATTCTATAGGTCTATATAAAGAAGTTCATTCTATGTAAAATATATCATATTTTTGACAATAGAATAATTATTTTTATTATTGTTTAACTACCATGTTGTTCCATTTTGAATCAATTAGTATTAGAGCTAGCTTCCACAATCACCATAACGGATTTGTTCCCTTCTTCTTCAGGCTTCCCTAGCCATTACAAGGGTACGTTCCCTTCTTCTTCAAGATTTCTTAGCCATTACAAAGATTTGTTCCCTTCTTCTTCTAGCTTCCCTAGCCATTATAGGGATCCACTCCCTCTATATACAACATGAATTTTTTTTTTAGTTTCACACATGGTGCCTCATAAAAAATAGCAAGGTGAAGATATTGATTTGTAAATTGAGATTTTCTAGCAACAATAATAGTTTTTCGAGCAACAAATTCAATTTATATAGTAGAAAAATCAAGTTATCAGTGGGTTGGCCAAGGAGATAACAAATCTGCAAATTATCAATTCTAAAATAACACCTTCATTTGGTCTGCATTCCTTGGCCACATCTATGCTAACACATCTCTTTGGCGATGAAGGTTCTTTATTCCTTCATTTAGTGTTATTCCATGTGAGTCTATTACTTCAAAATTTAATTTCACATTGGAAGAAGATAACTTGAACCCTAGGTGCAACATTGTTCAAATCCCTACCTATAAGGGAACTACAAATAAAAATGATGGGCAACCAGATAGTGTAGTTGGAGGATCGTTAAAGGGAGAATATAGCATCACATAATGTGATAATATTTCTAGCACACACAAACATCATTCTTTCATAATCCATGTTTGATACAAGGGCTTCGATACAAGAGCATACTAAACTAAACCTCATAGACTCCAAGAGCATGGATTTGTTGCAACATCCATATATCGAATTCTCCGAAGAGTGTCGCCAATATTCATTCTTTCACAGAATATACAACCAGTGCAACTGGCATTAGGAGGCGATACAACTAGTTTTAAAAATTCCAAGTCTGAGTGCTACTTAGCATTACGTTAGAAATGTACAAGGATATCTTCCAATCTATTTGAAACTCGCCACTTCTCTTATCTATCATATGAATTAAGAAATGTGGAGCCACATTCTCTTTTAAATGTAAGCTCACATTTGTAGATTGCAACTTGCAAGTTGAGCATCAAATGTCTATCCAACCTTTTCGAGCCCTAAATGCATCTAATAATGGAAGAGATATTCAACTCCAACAAAAGATATCTTGAAATTATAAAATCATATTAATAAAAAAAAATAGGACCAACCAATAGCTTTAGGTAATTGAGTGTCATTCCCCTTCAGAAGGAGAAACTAAGGATCAAGACACACCACGTCAAATGTTTGAACACTTGAAAAAATTCCTCAAGGTTGTTGGGCTCTTATCTACTTCATTATACACTGCTCCCACTACAAGGAAAATACCTTTTAGTGGAGGTTATAGCGGAGGTTTCTAGTGTTACAAAATTGGAAAAAATTGTAAAAAAAAACTTCGCTACAACATATGTTTTCGATAGTGGATGTTTTTGCGGATACTATAACATAACTTGATTATAACTAAAAAAAATTGGGCATTTGGAGGTGTTAGAGGATGTTTACAAATTGGTGTGTTTGTATGAGGAACAAGCACCAGTGTGTACATACACGTACCACACTGGTGTTGTACACTTAAATTCAAGCACCAGGGAAATAAAATATTCAAGCATCGGGGCAGTAAAATATTTAAGCATCGGGGCATTTGTTTTATAAGAACTGAGGCATTAACAGTAAAACGCACTGGGAGAGTTAAAAATAATTAAGCACCAGGGCTTTCTGCTTAGAATGCACCAGTGCGTTATTAATAAGAAAGCATCGATGTTGTATAAAATAATATGCATTGGTGTGTTATCTAGAAAAAAAACCCTGATGCATTAAAAATAGAAAGCACCAGTGCTTTTTAATAACAAACAAGTGTTAGTGTTTATCAATAACACAATAGCACCGGTGTGTATTAATAACACAAACGCACCGGTGATTATTAATAATCCTAAAGCATCGGTGCTTATTAATAACACAAAAGCATCGATGCTTCGTATACACTTAACGCACCGAAGGCCAATTTTTTAATATAATTTTGTGTTATTAAATAAATATTGAAACTAGTGCTAATTGATTACATAAAAGCATCGGTGCACATTTCTTATGAAACACACCAGTGCGTTTTAATATTAAACACGCCGATGAAATTAATAATTGAAATACACCAAGAAACATCGACTTGTGATACTGCAATTATTGTTATTTTTCAATTCCATTATTTATCAAAAAACTTACATATATCTTATATTTTGATTAGTGAATTTGGATATGATGTTTGAATTAATTTGTTCTATCATCAGATTTTGCATCTCTTCATTATAATATTTAGTCATCCATATATTTAATTAGTGATGTAACATTTCACAACGACATTGGAAAACGCAATAGAATAAATTAAAACATATTTTATCATATGAACAAGAGGGTCTTTGTCATACAAAATGGGACACTTATAGGTAATCCCTTGTCTTTCAATTGGGACACTATGTCCATTACATTAAACAAAAATGTTTGATTTTCACAGACAATTATTTCAAAAAACCACAATTGCAGCTTGCATTGATATCCAAATATATTGGTCATCATTCTTCACTGGAACTGTTGTTAGTGCTTGAGCTAATTCCATGCCTTGGGTTATTTTGTTGAATGTTTGGTTGATTGCCTTGATTGTTTTCATCTTCTTCAAGTTCCATATACAAACATAAAAATAAATTGTAATGAGTCTATCTACATTGGTGAGAATAATGAAAATTGAAATAAATAATATACATGAATGTAAATTGAAAAGCGACGTACCTGCAAAGCAAGAATTCACTCATGAATCATACACATATGTTCAAAATAAAATCTCATGCCTTGTTTTAACAATTCTTTTGTTGGCTCAGTTCCATACTTTGTTTCCTGCAAGTTTTATTTTTGTTTCATTAAGTAAAAAATGATAGAAGTAAAACAACATAGATTATACTTACAAATTCCAAAATTAATTTTTGATATGCCAACATATACTCACAACCCTTAATTAACCCAATGTCAGTCAATTTTTCTGATGGATATTCTTTGTATGTTAGCACCTGTTTGAAGACATTCAAGGATGGTTGTTGTAAAACAACTTAAAATATATAAAAAAAAAAAAACTTAAGTTGTTATAAGGAAATAACAATCACTCACAAACTTTTCCATAACTATTTATGAATTATTTTTTCTTAAAGACCCAAACTTGGTTAAATAGTATAGGATTTTTTGCAAGCATTGCAGGCTTCGACTTGAACCCTAAGCCGACTGCTGAGGCCGAGCCCGATCGGCGTCTGGCCCCAAGGCCGAGCCCAGTCTCTGACCCGTCCGGCGAAGTCCTTCCTAGCCCGCAGTGTGTTCTCAGTGCAAGGTTCCAGTGGAGGATTGGTGAGCGGTCACCAGCTAAAGCAGCGCCGGCGCTGGACATCAACCGTAGGGCCGCACTGAAGTTTTTAAACTCGTCGTTTTTCAAAGGAGCGCCGAGAGTGAGCCAGCGCTCCTCCCACCGAACAAAGAAGCGCCAGGCAACTACTGCACTTACGCATTTTTCACTCTTTTGATCCAGCGCGCCCGATGAACCTCTGAATCAGCGCCGACAAATGTAGACTCAAGATATGTGCCTCTGAGCCTTCATCGCCCTCCCGTCCAGCCTGAGTCTAATCTCCAGACCATGGCTGGCTCCGGGGAGCCCGAACCGCCTCTAGAGGTTCTAGCATTCAAAAACATGATCGATGCTGGCCCCAAACGCCCTCCTTACGCGGCCCAGCAAAAGTTTGTAAATAAATTGGACACAATCCCTTCGGCGGCCCTCCCGGAAGAAGAAACCCTATAAAGTGGCCTTGAATCTGGCTGAGAGAGGACTCATAGGACAGTTCATGGGCCTCTGGCCCTCACCCAAAACGGTGGAAGAGTGGACTCAAAGGATCTGGAAGCCATTGATCAAAGAAGAAATCAAAACTTTTAAGTGAGTAAGGGTTTCTTTGTGTTTGTTTTGAAAACCCGGAGGGTGGAAGGGTAATCTTTAGGAATGGGCCATGCATGGGACGGGGCCTTTACCTAAAAAAAATGGACGCCAGATTTTGATCCTATCCAAGATGTCCCTTCTGCTGTCACGTTTTGGGTCAGGCTTCCTCATTTACTTCTCCACTGTTGGAATAAAAAATCCCTCCAGAATATTGGTAACGCTTTGGGAAAATACATAGACCAAGTAGCACGAAATGATCAGTATTCTTGTTCTCGTATTTGCATTGAAGTGGATCTAGAAGAGGGACTACCAGAAGCAATCAAGATCAATGTAGCAGGGTGGACACATGTCCAAGAAATTTGGACTGGCGGCTACCTTGCATCGGTGTCATGGGCATGGACACTTTGCAAAGCATTGAAAGAAGAAGGTTGAGGAACAAGTAGATAAACAAAATGGGAACAATGGACCCTAGTCGAGAAAAATGCAAACACAAAAGGCACAGGTAAAGGCAAGATGACCGGAGGACCTAGCAGCTCCAGGCTTGAGCCAAGAAGGGAAAAACCAAATCAAAGGGGCCGGTAAGAAGTCGCGAACAATCAAACAAATTCAACCCAGGAGAATATGGTCCAGGAAGACAAGCCACCTTCAAACAAAGAGGGAAAGGAGCCAGTTCAGACTGAAGCCAATCAAGGCAGCCCCTCCAATCCCTGGAAATGCCGAGAATTGCACATCCGGTCCATTCCATCCATTCCATCCATTCCATCCATTCCATCCATTCCATTTCCTCCTCCATTCCATCCATTTCCATTCCGGTCCATTCCATCCGTCCTCCATTTCCATCCGTCCATTCCTGTCCATTCCATCCATCCATCCATCCTTTCCTCATTTCCTGTCCATTTCCATTCCATTCCATTCCATCCGGTCAGTCCATTCCATCCATTCCTCCATCCATCCACTCCTGTCATTCCTCCGCCATTCCTGTCCACTCGTCCGGCCACTCATGTCCTTCCGTCCGTCCATTTCCATTTCCTGTCCATCCTTCCATTCCATTCCATTCCTTCCATCCATCCATCCATCCATCCTTCCTTCCGTCCACTGGGCTTCCTTCCATTCCGTCCATTCCATCTTTCCTCCTTCCTTTCCGCTCTTCCTCCTCCTTCCTTCCTCCGTCCTTCCATTCCTCCTTCCTTTCCTCCACTCCCTTCCTTTCCATCCTCCATCCATCCTTCAGCTCCTCCATCTACCATTCCATCCATTCCATTCCTCCATCCTTCCTTCCATGTCCTTCCATCCTTCCACGTGTCCAGTCATGATCCGAATTTATCCACAATATTCTTTGTGAGTCTAAAGGGAACCCGTTAACGGTCTTTGGGGGTCATCTACTCCCTGAAGGGGTTCACAAAAGACTGTTTTTTGCTGGGGTTTAGGACAGAAAACCAATAATCAAGCTGAGATTCTAGGGCTCATTAAATCTTGCCACATTGCCAGAGAAAAGGAATCAAAGACCTTCAAGTATTCGGAGACTCAGAAATAATAATAGAAAACTTAAACAAGGAGACAAGGTTCAGTAATGCCAACCTAAACAAAACCTTGGACAGATTGAAGAGAGTTCTTCAAGACTTTAACTCGTACAAGTTATATCACATTCTTAGAACGTCAAACACTGAAGCTGACCATATGGCGAACAAAGGCAGCAATCTCATGAAAGGACTGCTAATTATAAACAATGAAAGATTTGTTCAAAATCCTTGAGAAGGATGAAAAACAAGCGGCCGGCGGTTAGGAAGCTGTATTGTGCTAAGGATTTGCTTGAGCTGGAACCATTTTCAATTGAGATAAATGAAAATCCCATGCCGTTATAGTTAAAAAAACAATCGCTCACAAACTTTGGTATCAATGTTGCTTCCTTGTCATCGAGTCTTGTGTATAATGAGTTCATTTTTTTTTTTTAAGAGAATATTTGAAAATTAATGTTGAATGATAAGTGGTATTTGTACCTAATAGAAAAATTTAATGATTACATGTTTGAAGCAGTTGTTGGATAGATAGTTCCTCTGCGATACGGTATGTCCATTTCTTTGACTATCTCCTTCTACACTTTTTGGACATTCCTGATGATATATTTTGGATATCATCTCATTGGTCTTCTAGGATTTTCATAATTTTCCTGAAAAAAATAACATGACAATAAAGTATTTTTTATATTGATATGTATGAAACTAAATATCACAAAATTGATATATTAATAAATGAATACTGTGTAATATATATTCTAAAAGGTGTTTAGGAATATTACTTTTTTATTTTTTTGTTATTGTATGTTTTTGCTATTGCAAGTATCATGGGTCTCATTGACCATTGCTGCGGAAATAATTCATGTAATTTAGATATAACCCGGTTCTTGGAATCATTAGATTGATTTCCGTATTGTAAGTGGAAAATACATTTATACATTCATTCCACTATATCCTTCACAGTTCTGTAAATTTATCCCCAACTGATTAATCTCCAAAGCCATTCAAATGAGCTAGGATAATTCTATTGGACACACCTACCACCACACTTAGAGTGAATGAGTGGTAAAGGGATCTTTCCCAAAACTTCCCTCTTACAAAGATCCTTAGTTAACATTCAACATTTCCTCATTACTCATTGTTGTCATTCATAATCAATTAGATGTGAATACATATTAGCAACATATATCAACAACATATCATCAACAAATCACATCTCTAAAGGAACACAAATAACACAAGATGTATGTACAATTTTATTTTTATTATGGACTTCAATCGGGGTTTTAAACAATGGCTTGAATAAAGTACAACTCTACAAGAGAACCAGATCTATATGCAAGACATAGCTTCTCGGTTTGATTATTGAGAGGGGAGTGAATCATTATCAAGTACAATTTAAAACCTTTACAACTTATACTTAAACCGATCAATTATATCCAATGAGCAATAAAAATAGTATAAGAGTTACACCAATACCATGCACAATATGAGAAATAATCAATGGTTTTGTTCAAAGTAACGACTTCCAAAGGTAGCTCTAGCTTACAAATGTAAAGGAGGATAAACCTCCAAGAGGAATGTACAATCCTCCAATATCAAGAGAGATTTGAACTCTCCATCCTTGCCCTTTCCTTCCACCCAGAATATGTGAGAGATAATAAAACTTTTACATTAAATCATCACATAGAGACACGATAATGCTTCCTGAGGCTTCTTCAATTTACGCAATTCTTCAATTCTTGAATTAATACGATCTGTAGATAATATTGCTCAATGTTCTTTGAGCTCCTCAATTTTCACTCCTTGAATCCTCCTAAAGGGTTATAGAAAAATGGTAGACTTGTTCAATTATGGTTTATTGAGAGAGAGAGACCCAGCATGCGACATGCCCGGCTCAGTATTTAACATCTTGATGCGAGCACTTTTACGAGAAACTTCTGATCCGTTACTCTTTCCAATGGAGTGGTCCCCTTAATTTTTATTCTGTATGAACAATTTATGACTGTTTTACCCGGAACACTTGTTTATTGACTAACCGAGGATTGGTCACAAACCCTATCTTCCACGAGGTATCTCCATAATTATAGCGAGAATCAAGAGCTAAAATTTTACCATATGTGTACCTTGATATGTCTTCTCAATGCATAGCGGTTTCACCATCCTGAGATGGATTTTTATAAAAAAAGTTATAGCAAAATATGGTAGATGACCACGAGAAAATAACATTTCTTAGAACACATCACCAAAACTTCATCCTCCCTTGAAATCCTTCTTTTAAGATCTTGATTTCCTCTTAAATTAGGCTTGTATCAAATGGATGTATAATTATGTTTTATTTATACCATTTATGTCCTTCTTTAACATTAGGGCCATTCTGTACTTTCTTATTTTGTAATTCTTTTCTTTAATTATCTTGAGGGGCCCTACATCTACTTCCTTCTTCAATTCACTTTGTCATATTCAAAATTCATTTCTCCTCAACCATGAGGATATGTACTTCCTTCTTCAATTCACTTTGTCATATTCAAAAATTCATTTCTCCTCAACCATGAGGATCCACGTGATGTGCCACATACCACCAGAAACAACATGATGTATATTATCCATTCATGGGTGTTCTATATGCATGTGCATTGTCCTTCATGTCCAAATACCTTTATCAATCTTGCGGTCCAAAACCCATGACTACGGTTGACATCAATGACAACAACCAATCTTCCAACACTCAGCACCAACTAATATGAGGCAACAATCCTCAATAGATATCAATCTGTCAACATAAACAAGTGCATCAACCATGCACCAACATGTGCCAAACAACCTATAATCAACCTGTACCATAAACAAGTGCATCCAACCATGTACCAAGTATATACCAATCATGTGTCAAATAATCATCAAAAATGACTCATCAAAATGTACCAACAACGTCAACTATACACCTCATGTATGTGCGAACTCATCAACTGCTTGTCTCAACCATGACTAGTTTTGGATTAGTCAACAACCCCAACTTGAAATAATCATAACTTTGTACTTGTAATGAATAAAGATCTGAAACTGATACGCAATGTTCTTCAGTGTGTTTTATGCAATTCCTCCAGGTGGCACTACTTGGAACCTCTCATAAAAGGCGTTATAGCAAAAATGGCATACCTTGTTGAATTCTGTCTTATTCTAGAGAGTGACCTTGTAGAGTGTGGACCGCACAAAATATTTGTTGAATTGATCTAAAACTATTACACAACATACTAAAACCTGTACCCTAACCAACACATTTTGTCTCACTGAATTTAGATCTTTTATGAAGAAGTTATGACGTTTGTACCCGAAACACCTGTTTTTGACTAGTTTCAGGACTAGCCACAAACCCTATTTTCCACGAAGTGTAACTCCCAAAATACAATGACCCACAAGCTGATTTTTTTACCACAGATACTTGGGTATGTTTTCTCAATGACATAGAAATTTCACTGTCTGATTCATTATAGAAAAAAATTTATAGCTAAAATGGTGAGATGACTTGTAAATAAGATACCTTAGAAAGCATCATCAAAAGAATTTATCCTCCCTTCAATTTTGGGCCTCTTTTCTTCACCTTCCTTCTGAAATTTGTCTTAGATATCCTTGGTTACCTCAATAACCTATATATCTTCAATATGCTCAAGTTTTCCACACCAAAAATGCTCAAGAAGCTCTCACAAGAAGCTCTCCATCAATACTCCAAAATATATTCTCACAAGAAGCTCTCCATTGATCCACAAAAAGGATGATCTACAAGAGACCATTGCTATATTATTTATACTTTCATCCTCTAGGTCAATTAACCCATTTCTAGGTCACTTAACCTAATTTCCTTATTTTAGGGTTAACCACTTTCCATAAATAGAAATTTCTCCAATATTTTATCATTTAAATATTCCTTCTTGATTTTCTCATCTTACTTTATCATTTCTTGATTTTTTTACTTCTCTTTATTATTTAAATAATCCACCTTGACTTTTTCACCTTACTTTATCATTTAAATAATGATTTCTTCTTTTAGGTCACTTAACCCATTTTTTACCTTGGGGGCTTCAAGCCTTCATGTGGGGGTCCTTCATCTTCGTAAGGCCATAACTCTCAAACCATGAGGATTTATGTGACATTCCACATACCACCGAAAATGGCATGACAAGCATTATCCATCTAGGATAGTTTCACCAACAATTTCCTT
>SNQJ01S0054640.1:14883-48628 GCA_010110895.2 Picea sitchensis
CGCTTTTCAATTTACATTCATGTATATTATTTATTTCAATTTTCATTATTCTCACCAATGTAGATAGACTCATTACAATTTATTTTTATGTTTGTATATGGAACTTGAAGAAGATGAAAACAATCAAGGCAATCAACCAAACATTCAACAAAATAACCCAAGGCATGGAATTAGCTCAAGCACTAACAACAGTTCCAGTGAAGAATGATGACCAATATATTTGGATATCAATGCAAGCTGCAATTGTGGTTTTTTGAAATAATTGTCTGTGAAAATCAAACATTTTTGTTTAATGTAATGGACATAGTGTCCCAATTGAAAGACAAGGGATTACCTATAAGTGTCCCATTTTGTATGACAAAGACCCTCTTGTTCATATGATAAAATATGTTTTAATTTATTCTATTGCGTTTTCCAATGTCGTTGTGAAATGTTACATCACTAATTAAATATATGGATGACTAAATATTATAATGAAGAGATGCAAAATCTGATGATAGAACAAATTAATTCAAACATCATATCCAAATTCACTAATCAAAATATAAGATATATGTAAGTTTTTTGATAAATAATGGAATTGAAAAATAACAATAATTGCAGTATCACAAGTCGATGTTTCTTGGTGTATTTCAATTATTAATTTCATCGGCGTGTTTAATATTAAAACGCACTGGTGTGTTTCATAAGAAATGTGCACCGATGCTTTTATGTAATCAATTAGCACTAGTTTCAATATTTATTTAATAACACAAAATTATATTAAAAAATTGGCCTTCGGTGCGTTAAGTGTATACGAAGCATCGATGCTTTTGTGTTATTAATAAGCACCGATGCTTTAGGATTATTAATAATCACCGGTGCGTTTGTGTTATTAATACACACCGGTGCTATTGTGTTATTGATAAACACTAACACTTGTTTGTTATTAAAAAGCACTGGTGCTTTCTATTTTTAATGCATCAGGGTTTTTTTTCTAGATAACACACCAATGCATATTATTTTATACAACATCGATGCTTTCTTATTAATAACGCACTGGTGCATTCTAAGCAGAAAGCCCTGGTGCTTAATTATTTTTAACTCTCCCAGTGCGTTTTACTGTTAATGCCTCAGTTCTTATAAAACAAATGCCCCGATGCTTAAATATTTTACTGCCCCGATGCTTGAATATTTTATTTCCCTGGTGCTTGAATTTAAGTGTACAACACCAGTGTGGTACGTGTATGTACACACTGGTGCTTGTTCCTCATACAAACACACCAATTTGTAAACATCCTCTAACACCTCCAAATGCCCAATTTTTTTTAGTTATAATCAAGTTATGTTATAGTATCCGCAAAAACATCCACTATCGAAAACATATGTTGTAGCGAAGTTTTTTTTTACAATTTTTTCCAATTTTGTAACACTAGAAACCTCCGCTATAACCTCCACTAAAAGGTATTTTCCTTGTAGTGGGAGCAGTGTATAATGAAGTAGATAAGAGCCCAACAACCTTGAGGAATTTTTTCAAGTGTTCAAACATTTGACGTGGTGTGTCTTGATCCTTAGTTTCTCCTTCTGAAGGGGAATGACACTCAATTACCTAAAGCTATTGGTTGGTCCTATTTTTTTTTATTAATATGATTTTATAATTTCAAGATATCTTTTGTTGGAGTTGAATATCTCTTCCATTATTAGATGCATTTAGGGCTCGAAAAGGTTGGATAGACATTTGATGCTCAACTTGCAAGTTGCAATCTACAAATGTGAGCTTACATTTAAAAGAGAATGTGGCTCCACATTTCTTAATTCATATGATAGATAAGAGAAGTGGCGAGTTTCAAATAGATTGGAAGATATCCTTGTACATTTCTAACGTAATGCTAAGTAGCACTCAGACTTGGAATTTTTAAAACTAGTTGTATCGCCTCCTAATGCCAGTTGCACTGGTTGTATATTCTGTGAAAGAATGAATATTGGCGACACTCTTCGGAGAATTCGATATATGGATGTTGCAACAAATCCATGCTCTTGGAGTCTATGAGGTTTAGTTTAGTATGCTCTTGTATCGAAGCCCTTGTATCAAACATGGATTATGAAAGAATGATGTTTGTGTGTGCTAGAAATATTATCACATTATGTGATGCTATATTCTCCCTTTAACGATCCTCCAACTACACTATCTGGTTGCCCATCATTTTTATTTGTAGTTCCCTTATAGGTAGGGATTTGAACAATGTTGCACCTAGGGTTCAAGTTATCTTCTTCCAATGTGAAATTAAATTTTGAAGTAATAGACTCACATGGAATAACACTAAATGAAGGAATAAAGAACCTTCATCGCCAAAGAGATGTGTTAGCATAGATGTGGCCAAGGAATGCAGACCAAATGAAGGTGTTATTTTAGAATTGATAATTTGCAGATTTGTTATCTCCTTGGCCAACCCACTGATAACTTGATTTTTCTACTATATAAATTGAATTTGTTGCTCGAAAAACTATTATTGTTGCTAGAAAATCTCAATTTACAAATCAATATCTTCACCTTGCTATTTTTTATGAGGCACCATGTGTGAAACTAAAAAAAAAATTCATGTTGTATATAGAGGGAGTGGATCCCTATAATGGCTAGGGAAGCTAGAAGAAGAAGGGAACAAATCTTTGTAATGGCTAAGAAATCTTGAAGAAGAAGGGAACGTACCCTTGTAATGGCTAGGGAAGCCTGAAGAAGAAGGGAACAAATCCGTTATGGTGATTGTGGAAGCTAGCTCTAATACTAATTGATTCAAAATGGAACAACATGGTAGTTAAACAATAATAAAAATAATTATTCTATTGTCAAAAATATGATATATTTTACATAGAATGAACTTCTTTATATAGACCTATAGAATAGGGACATCACATTTGATCATGTCTCCCTTTTTATTACACACATATGTAATAGTTAAATACTCAATAACTATCATTAAGAAATTTTATTTCCTCTTCTCTTGGTTCCGTACTAACATTCATAGCTAACCAACAACTACAAATTTGTTCCGTGAGTAAAGGATGCTATAATTTAGAAACCCATATTTGTTATAGTGAGTATTATGGATCATATAACAAGGAATTCACTAAAAAGGTGAATTATTTCAATAGTTTTGTTAGCCATGTAGGCATTTGTGAACATTCCATGGAGCTTTCAGCTTCTAAGGAATCTATGATTCCAAAAGGAAGACAAAGGCTTGACTTTTCCAATGCTAACAAGTAATATGATAGTCATCGTGGGAAGATGAAACTCAACCCAAATTTACAACTCAAATGCAAAAATATCTAACTATATATTTGATTTCACCAATGAAGATAACACAAGATGCCACATGAACATCATTGGGTTAGAAATTAAGATTTCCAAATTTTCCTTTATGTTGTACCAATCAATGTCTTTTGATAAGGAGTTAAAGAAATTTTGTAAACCCAAAATTGTGATAAGCAACAATTTTGAATATTTATAACAAAAAACATAAAACCTATTTCTTTTTGTAGTTAATTGGACACCAAATGATCAAAATTTATGAAAAATACCTCAAAAAACATATGAAATTGCACAAGCCTTTGTTACATCAAAATTTATGAACAATACCTCAAAAAACATATGAAATTGCACAAGCCTTTATTGCCTAAGCCTCCAAATATCCTACTCCTTTTTTTTTCTCCATAGAAGCACATGCCAAGATTATAACCCATTTATTGGAATAGAATTAACAAGAGATGATCAAAACTAACATCAAAACGATGAATCTAATTGTTCTACAATTTTGATCTCTTGTGATTATTTTTTGGCATCCTCCATGAACTCTGCCAAACTCCATCCATTATATGCTTTGGCCAATGTGGTCCCCTCCTGGCCAGTCGCCCACATCCATATAATTGAAACTCCTTCGGCTACTGTGGTGCCCTCCTGGTTGGCTACCCACATCGACATAAATGCAATTAATGCATGCGACAACATGACACATGGTTGGATCTAGATTCAAACAAATTTTGAATACCGTCCCTCCCATATTTCATTCTCATCCCATACTCCTCTATTCTACGATCAAACACATAGTTCCTCATTAGCTGAAATTTCACGAGAGGGTAGTTCCTAATCTTATAATGTTTCCCAATGAACCATATTTACTCTACAATATATAACCATACATAGATGTTGAACAATTCCTTCCTAGTTCTTGTACTAAGTGATACTGCTCCTACAACTAGCTATACAACCTTGTAGAGATTAATTTAATGACAATAAAATTATAGAAATATTATATCCTCAATTAAAATGAATCTATGCTAGCTATTTGCATATGCATACAATACAGTGGAAATGAAGGAATCAACCAATGGTTACTTGTACAGATTAATCAAATATTAATAGAATTACATATATCGATATATGTTCATATTATTTGCAAATTCCAATAGGCATCATGCCATAGTTTACTTGGAATGGTATCAAATACACTCCACACACCACTCATGCACACCACAACTGAGTCACATTGATTCTAAAAAAAAAGAAATGTAGTTTTAAGTTCTAATGTCATTATCTGTGATTAAAGGCCTTGTAAAGTTCAAATCCTTTCTCTAAAGGGATTAGAGAGTTTAGTGAGAGGTATTAATAATGTCTGCAATTGATGCACAATATGACATTGGTATATGTTTTTGTTGCTCAGATTGACATGAGTTGAGAGTGAAAGCAGATATCGAAGAACCCAAGGGAACTGCCGACATATTCTCATAGTTGCAGAGAGTGCAAGCAGATCCTGTAGAACCCAAGGGAACTGTCGATGTATTCTCACAATTCCATATCTCAATCATGAAGCCATCTAGGTCATTGAAGAAGAGTTGATCTACATAAATTCCTCCTTCCTCTATGGCGTGTTTTATAAATTTGATATTCGTCTCAACAATCTTTCTCCCTACAACCTACATGCTCTCACATTGACAATAAACAATCAAAGCATTGTGAAATGATGGGATTTGTTATCCTTATGGAGTGTAAAATTATCAATGTGTAGATATACCTATAAATATATGTGATTATCCATGGGATTTATCTCCATTTTATGTTTTTCTAACCTACTTTAGTTAATGAAGAACTGCCACGTTGTGAAAATTCACTTGATGAGGGACTACATGTTTGATCGCGAAACAGGGGAGTATGGGATGAGTGCGAAACATGGGAGGGAGGGTATTTCTTGACTTGTTTGAATCTGATTCCTAGCACAACTTGTGCTACCACATGCATTAATTTCAATTACGTTGATGTGGGAAGACAACCAAGAGGGGATCACAACAACCGATAGAGTTGTAATTACGTCTATATGGGTGGCAAACTAGGAGGGGACCACAACAAATGTAACATACCCAACCACCAAGCTGAGCTATGCTACTTTAAAAACACTCTTCAATAATTATTTGATACCTCTTGTAAGATACCCATCCACCAGGATGAGCTATTCTACTTCAAAAACTCTCTTTAAGAACACTCTAATATCACTTGTAACATACCCAGATCATCAAACCAATAATTTTTTTTCATGTTGTATATCTATTACCAATCTTTAATTTAGATTTACTTCTTTAAATGATTTCAAATTCTATTCCATTCTTTTAAATTCAAGAAATGGAATAATAACACATGCAATTAACAAGAACATGCTAAAACATCCAGGAAATGATCAACATGCCATGCACAACATTAACAACAAGCATGCACATATAAACACAACACAAAGATCATAAATACACAACAGAATATACATTATACAAAAAATATAGAGAGTACTTATCTTTAATTAAACCATTCACCAACTAGTTGTAGACCAAGGAAGTTCCACCCAACCATAAACATTGTTGTTCATTCACTCTCAACAACAGGTCACCCCCGAGTCAAGGCTATGAATCCACAAGGACAGGTCCTAAGCCGACTCTAAACACACAACAATTAGCTATCAATCTCTCAGGTTTTCCAAACCACACAACAATCCTAATTCCCTAGCTTTCTTTCCTTTAGCTTGTACAACCCAAAGAAATGAACCCCTTTCTCTGCAATATCGTTCCTTAGGAAGTTCCAAATCTTTTCTAGGGATCCAATGCTACTGATCAATATCTCAATGTTGGAAATTCCAAGGATTCTCAGCTATGATCAATTCTACTCTGCATGCCAATGCATCTAAGTACTCAAGCATTCATTCCTTTATGGAATAATCAATATCTACTTATAGCCATCTAGCAATGGCTCTCCTCCTTTAGCCATTCATTTCCATGCCATACCCAACACACGAATGAGCATGAGTAAAAATGAGGAAATGATATGCAACTGTGAATGAAGAAAAAAATGAATGAGCAACAAATGAATGCCCCCCCTTTCATTAGCCCAAAAGAGGGTCTTTATGCAATTACCTGAAATCAAGAACCATATGGCCTCCTCAAGGAGCTCAGGTAACCATTTTCCGCAACTAAAACCAAGATGGGTGAATAAAATAATAATAAAAGACTTATCCCCTTTATCCCCCTCTCTCGTGGAATCATAACCCCTTATAACTCTTGTCCTTGTCCATCTTATAGACAACGATGTATTTTATTAATATATTCAAAGTATTACATTTCTAGGCACCCTGACCTCTCAACATACCTGCTCACCAGTCTAAGTCATATTTACATAATACATTCTAGTTCATAGGAATTAAAACTGGGGATGTTACAACCCCCTCCCCTTATTTTGGAATTGTCCTTAGTGCACAACACCATACTGATGTTCTTAATATTACAAAGCTAGGCTCTCCGACCTTTATTTTGCATAGGTAGTCCAACCAAATGCTTATATACACATAAGAACTCTAGCCTAAAAACAAGCATAAATAGGCATTTCGGCCCAAAACATGCATAATGATCTCACAATTTATATTTCTGGCAGAAGTTCCAACCAACAAGCTCTCATTCCCCATCAACCTGCATAACCCAAGGATGTGTACCCCCTTCTTTGCTCTGCAGTCCTTCAAGATGTACGGCTTCTCTTTAGGGCTCTAGTGCACTCAGCCATGAAGTCTCAGATTCGTAGCTCCAGGAACCCCAACTATAACAATTCCAATGGACTTTCTTCATCCCATGCCTTTGTCCTTGATCTCAATTTCCTTCTGGTGCTCTTCTTCCTGAGCTCCCAAATTTAGTAGCCAAGATCTCATCTGTACCACACACATACAATCATAATGAGATATCATTATAACAATTTCACTAATTAAATGTCAAATATGTTTCATAAGGAAACTCAAATTTCCACGAGTATGAGATTCCATCTCATAATTGCTTAACTCTTTCTGCAACAAGCATCATCCATATTATGGCTTAAGCAACTTCCTACCATTTTCTCAATTTCCATGCAGCCAAACAAAATAATTAATTTCTCAAATCTGTTTTATACAAGAAAAATAATTTTTTCATGCAAGAATTTTCTGCTCATTATGTTTGGCTCTTGCAGTAGTAGATATCAATATTCCTTATGGGAATACAACATTTCCATATCCAAGACTACTCTACCTACAATTTTCCCAATTTACACTCTACCAAACCAATTGTTAGTATCTCATGTATAATATATTTTCATGGCAACAATTACAAAAATGCACAAAGTGATCTCATAATTGTTTACAACTACCAATTCAATCACTTCCATTATTCCAACTATTAACTTGATTGAACCCATCATTCTCTACACATGTATTGTAATACCCCCTGGCTGAACCCCAATTGTAAACGTACATGTGTTTATAGGTTGGTGAGCCCAGATACTATAGACCAGAGTGCCCATGTGATTATTAGGCCAGAGAGCCTAGATGCTAAAAGGCTAGTGAGCCTATTATTGTAACATGTAATCATTCATATTATTAATAAAATATATCACTGTAGGAGACCGACTAGACAAAAGAGTATCGGGGGTTAAACTTCACTAGAAAGGGAAAGGGCGGGCTAAGAGTCTAGGAAAAAGGTCTAAGATAAGGGGGCTTAAGCCCAATGGAATATTATATTAATATTCCTTAAAGCAAAAGTCCTAAGTTCTAAAGTGTGGAAACGTACCCCATGTGGGCTCAAGCTAGTACCACTTTGTAACATCCCTAGCTCCCTGCTGTGCAATGCCACACCAAAATTTTGATCTCTAATACCAATTTAATTTACTAAATAATGTTTTACACATTAATAGAGTTATACTAGCTAACACCAATAATTTATAAACATAGTTATAACATAAATTTCATAAGAGAAACATTATAATACACACAATCATTAAAACAATGCATAAGAGACACTTATCTTATGAATAAACACCAACTATGTGCAGAACTTCCACGTTCCTCCCAGCCATAGACTGCACTGCTCATAACTTTCAGTAGTGGATTGCCCCCGAGATGGGGCTCAAACTCCACCAGGGATAAGGAATCCTAAGCTAGGATAAGGCCGGTCCACAACCAAAATACTCAGATTGAGGTGCCAACTATGGCAAACAACCTATAGTCTCTCATTCCCCACATGCATGTCCCACCCCAAGAAGTCTGCCCCTTCTCTGCTCAACAGTCCTTTGACTACCCCACTTCCCTTCCAGGGCTTCAAAAAATCGCCAGACAAGAAGTCTTAGAGTCCTGTAGCCACAACTTGGCACCTTGGGAATACAATTCCCAACAATTCTCTCACCTAGAGAGAGTTCTCACGGGCCTAGAAACCTACTTCTTCAATAGCACACGGGCCTGGCAACCCACTTCTTAAATAACACACGGGCCCGATAACATGCTTATTCATATCAAAATATTAGGTCACTGGCTAGAAACAACTCCCATGTACAAGTCTCGAGAAGGCAACAAGGTACAAAGTGTCAAGTTGGGAATATGCATACAAATTTGGGGGAAATAGTATAATTTCTCCATCATTCCCTCACCACTCCTGCACTCATCATGGCTATCATTCCATCATTCATACCTTGTTTCCTTCTCGATACCTATATGTGGGAGATTTTTCTAGCCAATGACCTGATATTTTGAGCCGAAGAAGAGGGTTGTCAGGCCTGTGTGTTATTGAAGAAGTAGGTTGTCAGGTCCGTGTGCTATTGAAGAAGTGGGTTGTCATTCCCGTGAGCATTCTCTCCAAGTGAGAGAAATTCTAGGAATTGTATTCCCAAGGTACCAAGCTACAACTACAGGGCTCTGAGACTTCCTGTTCGACCTATTGTTGAAGCCCCAGAAGGGAAGTGGGGCATTCAAAGGACTATTTAGAAGAGAAGGTGCACACTTCCTAGGGTGGGACATGCATGTGGGGAATGAGAGACTGTAGGTTGTCTTCCATAGTTGGCACCTTAGTCTGGGTATTTTGGTTGTGGACCGACTTTATCCTAGCTTAGGATTCCTTATCCTTGGTGGAGTTTTAGCCCCATCTCGAGGGTGACCCACTGTTGAGAGTTATGAGCAATGCAGTCTATGGCTAGGAGGAATGTGGAAGGTATACATACAGTTCATGGTTATTCATAAGATAAGCATCTCTTATGCATTGTTTTAATGACTGTGTGTGTATTATAATTTTTCTGTTATAATTATGTTTATAAATTATTGTTGTTAGCTGGTATAAATCTGTTCATGTGTAAAGCATTATTTAGTAAATTAAATTGGTATCAAAGATCGAAATTTTGGCATGGCATTGCCTAGCAAGGAGATGGGGATGTTACAAAGTGGTATTAGGGCTCCATTTTTCAACACTAAGCCTGGATGGGCCAATTAACAGGGCTCAGAATTGAAATTGTAGAGTATGCAAGAAAATTGTTTGACATAATGTTAGCAATATCACGTCTGCAATTTGTTCAATAAAATTACCGCAGTGAAATTCAGAGAATTTCATGGGGAATTTGAAGGATTTGAATCCAGGAAATGATAAATAATCATTTTCTTCAATCTTTTATTGGGGAAAATTTGGGTTTGGATATGACCAAATTTTGAATTACAGTCCAACAATGGTGGAAATTGTAAAAATTCCCCAATTCGTGAATAAATTTGAATGAGATTCATACCCAGGAATATCAACCAGTGGTGCACATGAGAAATTGATTTCTGTAGTTTTTGAATTGGAATTTATTGGGATGAAATGGCCAAAATTTTGAAAGTTGTGGTGCAACCATGGTGAAAATCGACGAAATTGGGCAAAAGCCCCAATTTCCACAGAAGAATTCATGAGGAATTCGACATACATGGTTGAATTGCAAGTGTTTAATTCGTATTGATTGTTAAAGGGGAATTTTTTTTCCATATCAAGCTTAATCACAAAGTTTAATGGTGACCCGAAATAAATTATGAATTTGGGCATATTTGGAAGTTTTTTGGAAATAATCAAAATTGGAAAAATTTTGGAATTTGTGCGTACGCTAACGTTAGCATGACATGGAGGCCACATGTCAGATGAAATGGAAGAGTAGTGATGTGTACCTCCATGGTGTCTAGGAAATGGTGGCATGGTGTCATCCGAGTTGGTTCCATGGAGGTGGTGCCTTCCTACTTGGCGGAACCCAGTCTAAGACACCGTCAACGCACCTTAATTGTGGGGTCTGGTGGTTATGTTTACACCACGGCCGGAGGCAGTGGGGGGGATGCATGGATGCATGCCACATCACTGGGTCCAAAACCATGGTTAGGTTTTTCATCCTCCCTTACGTGATAGGATTGATTGGGAGACAGGGGACATATATTATGGCCGTGGAATCGTCCATCGCAGGTAGAGTTGCCCTCCGATTGTCCAACCATTGGATTGTAGCGATGTGAAGCTTAAACAAAAGGAATATATGGGTTTTGGGATGGGGCCCTTCCTTGCGATAATATGGTGCCACGTTGTGGAGTTAAGGACTGTGGGGCCGAATATACAATATTCTTGAGTAAAGGGAAGAGATAAAGTGAAGAAGAAGAAGAGGGAGGCCAATGGGAAGCTGTGTAATTAGGGAGTTGACATGGAACCACCATGAGGTTCCAGGTGGACTCGGGATTCCATGTCAAGTCCCTCTAACTATCAAAATTTATAGAAATGTTGTATTTTTTCTTTAAAAAGGTACTTTTCAGTGTTAACTTGTTTACCATTTTAGGCCTAAGCAGGTGTTTTAAATTTTCAACCACAAGAACAAAGTGTACCAAGGTATGTTATGTCTCTACAACTCATATGAAATATCCTAGATATATATTTCTAATGGTGTAAACCATTTTCCAAGCAATTTGTATGAGGGAGTTATAGGCCAAATAGTGCAAGGTAAAATTTGAGACCCAATTAACTTATGAGGGCCATAACTCTGCTCTAGAATCAGATTGAGGCAAAAGAGTAGTCTGGGGAAATATATTGAACCATGTAATACATCCATGGAGTCAAAATAGAAATATGGGCACAATTCGCGAGGGGGGGTAGAAGGCACATGTACCATTCAGGGACAAAAAGATAATTTGGCCTTAAACTTCAACGTATTATATCCCAGCGTCTTGGAGCTCAAATGAAGATGGCTTTTGGAAATAATGTCCAAAATAGAGTCATGAGGAAATCAAATTGAGATCTTGTCAAAAATCCAAGGGAACAAGTGAAAATATGCATAGGCATAGGTAAAAAATTGCATCTGGTTGAAGGAGTTTTTAGGTAATAATCAAATGACTAAATTTACGCTCAAAACTCATAATTGAAAAAAAGTGGTCATTGGAAAGGTATTGACGGAGGAGTTCATTTTAATCATCCAAAATTGTGATATGAGAAACATAATTCAAAGGAATTCAGAAAGAACATTTATGGTGACCATAAAGGGTAAGATTGATATAACTACTAGGAATTATATATTGTGGTTTGGCTAACAAATGTTGTTGTATGCATGTTTTTAGATGATATGGTTACAATTAAAACAAATAAGGTGCTAGATATGTCTACATATAGAATAATGAAGGACATAGACAATTATTCATTATATATTTGGTTTCTTTAAGAAGTTGTTGGATCAGATATTGGGTTTAATAAGTAACATGGAAGACCCTAATGAAATTCTTGTTTGGGGAAATAATTCTAGGTGACAATTATGCACATGGGAGGATGTGGATGTTGGGTGGGAAATCCATGCATAATGAATTATAATGCATGTACCATAGGCTCATATGGATATGCAAAGCATGGGAGTATATGGAAGAATGGTTTTATAGAATATGAAAGAGTTGGAGTTGGTATAAAAAATGATCATAAAAACTTGAGGACAAAATGTTTTATCAAGAATATATCACAAGATGATCAAAGGCCAAGACCGAAGAATGTTAGACTCTATGAGTCACAGGTGCAGCCATAAAGTCTTGGGAGTCCACTACCAAAAATCCACTCATGTTAAGTAGAGTGCTCAATGGAATCTGGACAAAGGAATAGATCATTTAGTGGATGAAGTAGTGAAGTTCCATTCACTATAAAGGATGCCAATGTATAGATAAAGGCGGTCTGAGTGTGAAGTGTATATTCTCTAAAATGTTTATGTCAAGATGCTGAATCTTATGACCAAGAGAAGAAAAAGTGTATACATGAGAAAAAGATGTAACAACATCTCCAAGGATCAGTTCTACGGTTTTGGAGATAACACCTCCACATGATTGTTCTCCATGGTGTAATTAGGCTTTATGGTTGTCTGAACTTGAGGGGTGATAATGCGGTGCATACTAAGAAGTGCCAAGGTGCATAAAGTGATGCATTATGTGCAGATTGGTTTTAGAAGAACGCAATCAGATTTTTGGGAGAGGAATTCCATAAATTAAGTGGGTAAAGTCAATGAAGAATTGGTAAACGTAAGAAAAGGTCTGCTTGGGTGGAGTTGCAAAATTATCGAGGTCTATTGAAACACTCCTACAAAATGGGACAACAATGAAGATTGAGAGGATGATGGTATTGATTAATGTTGGAATGCTTGGGAAGAATGGATATTGTTGGGACATTGGAACCCTATGATTGCCATAGGTTACAGACTGCTAGTGGATGTCTGGTGATGAGTTGGTTCTCTCCTTGCACGTGAACACTTTGGAAAATGATGGATCTCCTGAGGATTTGTATAATAGTGAAAGGGATGCATGATCACAGGTGAGTGCAACAAGGAAGAGACAACTCAAGAATGCACATGAGTGAGGAAGAATTATTCTTGGAAGAAGCTCTATGGAATAGAGCAGATGAATTCCAACTGAAGTATGAATACATGAGTCTGGTGGTTGGAAGGTAAAGCACCAAGAGGATAACAAAATTCAATAGCAAAGACATGGAGATTTTTGAATAATCTTGATTGTACATTGTATATAATGCACTAAGGAAAATGCATAAATAATGGGAGGGGGTTGTAATACCCCAAGGTCGAGCCTTTGTTGAATTGTAATGATGTTTATTTATGTTTATAGGTTGGTGAGCCTGGTGTTTATAAGTTGGGAGGCTTTTGTGTTTATTAGGTTGGAGAGCATAGATGTTAAAGGCTAGTAAGACATATTATTGTAACATGTGATCATTCATATTATTAATAAATATAATATTTATTTCCAGTTCTTGAACAAAATTTGTTATATTAATATTCCTTAAATCCCAACGGAATATTATATTAATAAATCCCTTAAATCCAAAGTTATAGATATAAATATATCCTAAGTTCTAAAGTGGGAAGCTTGTTACCCTATGTGGGCCCAAGCTATTTCCCAACATGGCAGAAGGGTGTCTGGTTAGAACAGCCACACATGTCTATATTCAGGGGTAATTGTGTAATTTCTCCATCATTACCTCACCATTCATGCACTCATCATGGTTGTCATTCCATCATCTGTACCTTGTTTCCTTTTCTATACCTATACGTCGAAGTTGTTTCTAGCCAATGACATGGTATTTTGAGCTAAAGAAGTGGGTTGTTAGGCACAATTGTGCCTATTGAAGAAGAGCGTTTTCAACCAAGTGAGCATTATATCGGTGAGATAAAATCTTGAGAATTGTATTCCCAAGGTTATGAAGTTATGACTACAGACTCTAGAAGTCTTCATGTGACTTGTTGTTGAGATCCCCGAAGGGAAATTAGAGGCGTATTAGGGACATTTAGCTGAGGGGCACACTTCCTAGAGATTAAGGATTTATCTGTGTGGGGAATGAGGTAGGTTGTGCACACCATAGTTGTCACCATGCAGGTATTTTACACACACAGTTTGTGGAACGACTTTATCCTAGCTTAGGATTCCTTATCCTTGGTGGAGTTTTATCCCCAACTTCGGGGTGACCCACTGTGAGAGTTATAGGCGGTCTTGGTCTATGGTTAGGGCGTGGAAGGTGCCTGCGTGGTTGGTGGTTATTCATAAGATAATTGTCTCTTATGCATTGTTTTAATGACTATGTGTGTATTATAATGTTTTTGTTATGAAATTTCTATTATAACTATGTGTATAAATTATTTCCATTAGCTGGTATAACTCTGTTCATGTGTAAATAATTATTTAGTAAATTAAATTGGTATCAGAGATCAAAATTTTGGTGTGGAATTTACCAACAAGGAGTTGGGGATGTTACATGTATTATCCACCAATATTTTCTTTCTTCCTATCCATCAATATTTTCATTACTCTATTCCCCTGACAAAGATTTTATGTAATCCATCTTTGTATAGCTATTTTAACTTGCAACTTTCTTGTTGCGGTATATTACAACTCCCAAAATGTTCTCAACTTCATGAGTTAGCAATAATCACATCATTTCAATTGTTAGCATAATCATTTATATGCCATATATAATATACATGCATTCACCAAAGGCATTAGATAATTCCTTCAAGAATAAACAACTCTATCTTAGCATACATGAGTGCAACTCTACCGCTTGCACACGTTTATAACTTACTCATGCATACCTATTCAATGTACCTCTATATTGATTTCAGAAGGTATTTTTTTAAGTCATGCGCCCTGTGGTGAATTGGAAGAGTTTATTGGTACCTTGACACATCATCGATACACTTCCTAATTACTTGCTTATTTGGATCTCTCTTTTCAACCAAAACACAACACCAAAAATATAATTCTTTGGTGTTCTTGATATTAACCAAAAAGTTCTGATCAAATATCAATTATAACATGAAGTCTATAAGATACTTGTGTGTGGCACCATGTACTTTCCATATCCAACCATGTCATGGTCTTACACATAACTAGATACATTGGCATTCATTTCTATAACAAATTTATACCGCTTATTTTCTTTGGTTATTAACACATAAACAACAAATTCTTGAATGCTATTATGTCATGGGATGCATTCTATAGTTAAATAAATTTTATACAAATAACGTGTCTTTAGTATTTACCATACAAAATGGTGAATCATTCTAATGAATGCATTCAAAACATATAATAATATCACTTTAAATGTTAAATTATGGCCGAGGAAATTATTTCCTAAATTCCCTTCAACATAATACATCAAATTCATACTTTCATACTGACCATTTAATTGGTTTGATTCTACATGATTAACTAGTATCAGTAGGAGCTACCAAGCCTCCTTCACCAACCTCTTATTCAAGATTTCATCTTCCCATTGTTTCCTTCATATGGATGGCTTCCATATGCATCACCATCAACAGTTTGACCACAGAATTCTCTCTTTCCTGGTACAACAATCATCATTAGCAACTTTAACATTCATATATATAACAATAGACTAATCCTAGTCTACAACGTAGATATATGTACTCTCACACACTTTCACATGCGCTAATGCATATCTATATGTACTAAGAATGCATCCCTAACATTCCCATGTGTTGGCCCTTGACCAAGTTTTTGGAGATCCTTGGTCAGGGTTGACCTATTTTGGGACCGGCTTGACTGTCGAAGACAAAGCATAAGACAGAGAAGCGAGATCATGGGATCTCGACCTTTTGAATTTTGGGATTTGGGAATATGTAGCAGGCATGGGATGTGTAGAGCCCATGGGACTTTACCCATGTTTAGATATTGTAGTGTATAAATAGAGGCTAGGCAATGTAAAGTAATTGAATAGTCGCATAAGTATCATTACAAGTTGGCTAAGTGATAGAGTGGGATGTGTGATCAATATTTGTAGGATTTGTCTTGTGAGACTTTAGGATCAAAGTGCAAGTCATTGTAAGGAAGCTGTGGGGGCTTTGTGATGTAGCATGAAGCTGCTGAGATCTTGTCCTATCTTGGAGTAAGGGTTTTAGGGCTCTATGCATGTAACCCATTGAAGAAGCTAAAAAATGGAAAAGGTGGGCGTAGCCGGTGGGGTGAACCACAAATCTTGTGTTATTCTTCTCAAGTACAATGTTACGTGTGTTTATCTCTTTCTTTGTTGAGTGCTTTGATATAGATGAATTCTCACCATATTTATGCTTTGTGCTATGATAGTGAATCTGGATGTTATATTTGACATCTATGAACTTGCTTAGTGATTGAATCTTCTAGATCTTATCTAATTCCTTTACTAAGTGCTTATATACCTTAGATAAGGTGATGTTGTGATGCTCCTTTTCTCTGAGGGTAGATATTGGTTGAATGAACTACTTGATTGCTAAGTGATCACAATGGTGTTATAATCATAGATCATTGTCCTATCTAAGGTTGCGGAACCCCGGTTACACGCAACACCCACCTACCAGTGAGACTTCATCACATACGTGGGTGTTGTTGAAAGGGCCGATGGTTAGGGTTTGTTGGTGCATTGTTGTAGCGTTTAACCTAAGTGCTTATTACCAACAAATGGTTCCGTTAGGGACGAAACTGTATGGTGTGAGGCCCGGGAAGAGAAGATTTGTGCAAAGATATGTTTTGAAATTGTGAAAGCTCTGTGCTTTGATCTATTTCTCTAGTGCATGATACTCTACTAGTTTAACCCAGGATTAAGTAGCAAAGTCCGGTTGAAAAAGTGAATCTAGAAGCTTTAAGCCCTAAGAAAGGTAAAAGTGAGAGTTCTTGACTAAAAGAGGTAAGATCGAAAGACATTGCTTCTACGATAAAGGTAAGAATATTGAAACGTTCTATATCTAAAAGCTTTGTGCTTTGTAGAAGTAAGATAAGAGGACATTTTGTTTCTAAAGCATGGATCTAGGTATGTTTGATAGATTCTATCTTAACTTGAAAACTAGGGTATTAATAGATGAAAAGATTTGATATGAATGGAATTTGATAAGAATGGCCGAGGAATATGTTATACCTATGCATAGAAATAATGTTTGGACTAATAGGAATTGTGTCTGAGGATCTAGAAAGAATTTACACTGGCCCAGCTACCATGATCCTCGTGCACAATACATGAAAGGTTAAGGCATTTTAAAAGAGATGATTAACCGCTGTTATAGTTTGAAGACACTTGGAACTTATATAACTGCTAAGAATGCATTTGGAGAAGACCCTGGATTTTTTTTTAAGCTATAGACCATGAAGTTTTTGGATTGCCCTATAATGATTGCTAAGGTTGAAAAAATGAATATGAATCAAAAGAAGAAGAACCTAAAGCCCCTGATCCATAAACTAATATTATGACAAAATACTAGAAAGAATGAGAGAGAGTATTGCTACAGATTGAGAGAAACCTAAATGATCACTAACATGTCAACTTATCAGAGATCTTCAAAGAAAGAATGCCTTGAAGCAAGAATGAGAGACTTTGACATTATTTTATTGATTGCGGATGAGGAAACATAGGTGAATATTATGTGAGAAAGAACTTGGGAACACGGAAGCACTATGATTACGTCATTGGGAGAACTCATAGGATTATTTAGAGGAAAATTGATAACCCTACGTGGGAGACTTGCTAATCTACCTATGATTGTCAATAGAACATTCCAGCAGGAAGGAATCATACTAAATTTTTAAATTCAATGAGAACAAAGAGTCCATTCACCATACTACTAGGAAAACCTTGGATTGTAAAGAGATTGGAAGGAGGAAAGAAGAGAAGTTTTAGAACAAGAACAAGTTAAAATAATTCATGACTAGAAAGATCACACTTGATTGAAGAACAAAAGACCAAATCAAAGCCATTTAACACCAGAGACTTGGATGTCAGTTGCAAGAACACTAGAAGAACCACTAAAGATTGAAGTACCTATTCCATATGAAGAAGGGTTACCCTTGAATATTAAGAAATAATATCAACAGTGAGAAGTTACTATGCAAAGAAGCTAAGGTCAACAGAATGGAAAAGGCACCGAGATGAAACTCAGGAAAGAAGGCCCCAAGCTAGAGTAAAAGGCTAAGATGGAGCAAGTTGCAAAATATTCAGGAGGGACCTCGCTTGAAGGAAAATTTACAAGTGGAACTTTCCATTTAGATATTAGAACAGTATGACACTTAAGCCATAGCAAAGCAATATATCCATTGGGGCCATTATAACCGTTAGATCAATGCTCCAAATGGATAGAAATCCATTTATGGACAACCATCTCACCACCAGACCATTGGGACAGTGCCATAACGGACATAGCGAGTTAATGAAACCTTCATACCGGCGTACAGCAGGCGTTTCCGAGTTACCTATTTATCCAGATAGATGCCATGCACTAGACACCAATTGAGAATTTGAGTCAGAGTAGAGAGGAAATTAGGTTTATATAGTGATCATTAGCTCTTTCTCTCTCTATCTACGTTACTATGTCTAAGCACCCCAGGCAGAGATTTTTTAACCCCAAGTGTGTATGTTGGATGAGTTGGTATTTATGAAAATTGTTGAAGTTTGATGACTTCTCATGACTTGAGAGTCATGTCGATGTCCCTAAGTATACAAGCATCATCCACGAGAGGGACTACTGACCTCTCCATCCACACTACTTTCGTGAACCCGGAACCATCCAGAACCATGTCAAGTGAAAAGCGAACCAAACACAAGGATGACTTAGCGAATGATAATATGATTCTGAGAATCCTACTTGCTTATATACCACCTTTGAGCAGTGCTGTAAACCGTGATAGAGTACCTAGAGGTTTTGAGTATGCCTTGGTCATTGCTTACCTATTGAAGGGGATATGCGTAGTTCGAGCATACTAAGATAAGATTGTGGCGTTGAAGTTTAGTGACTTCAACCTGGGGGATTGTAAAGTTTATAGCATGCTTTCCCAGTACAAGTATATAACCAGAACCAATGGAAATAATTCGAAGATCGTCCTTTAGTCATGGACTATGAACCTCGTTCAGTTCACATTACTCAATGTCATGAAGATTCCTCACTTAGGGCGAGACATCGGGATGTGAATGCATGTGTCAAATTGCAGCTGTCTTGTTACCATGGAGGTTATTTGTAACTGTATTTGTATAACAGTTGATCTGACGTCGATCAATCGAATCACGGGGTTAAGTATGCAAGTACATGATCCACAATACTTTTACCCCAGAAAATCCATGGATCGCTCTATGCGAAGATCAAGGAAACTTGTGGTGATGTCGAGAATGGAATGAAGGGATACAAGGTAGCTTCTATCCAGAGTGGTGCAGTGTGCCTCACTTTCCAACTCCTAGTTGGGAAGATAGTGAGGAAGAATTGACCTACACAAGTCACAGGATCCATTGTTTACCTAGCCGGTAAATGTGTAGAAGGAATCTAGATGAGTTGGGTGAAGTACCTAGTTAACCTGCTGGAACTAGATTTCCGGGAAGAAGAGGACTAGGGTTACTAATTTCATTTCAGCTGGCTATTTATATTGATCGCTTTCATCGCATTGGATATGTCGGAAGGTGTGACATTCCCTGACATTGAGCCGTTTGAGTTGCTTGTTGTGAAGTTCACTACCATTTGGTACTTGAGTGATATGAATAAATAGTGGCTGTCCAATGTTGTTTTCATACCTATTACAACCGGTGAGGAACAACCATCGATCCGAACCTAGCATCACTCAAGCCTCTACATGGGTTCGGGCCCTTGATGATGTTCAACGCGGACCGACATTTCATTTACATCACGTGGCGACTTCCTTGCTCCAATCCTACATAAGCTAAGAGGAGACTGGAGGAGAATCTCTCAGAGCAGTGCGACGAACCTCTCCCTCATTCAGCCAGACCACAATGGAGATGTCGACATGAAACTGACCCGGAAACACGGGATACATGGACCTAACGCCGGAATGGCGAAGGTTTAGGATTGAAGCGGTGCATCCCATGAAGCGCTTCCCATATATCCACCCGGAAACAAGAGTGATAGCAAAGAAGTTGAAATATTGACAAGAGGTCGAACAACAACGGGGTGGCCGAGGCTGATCGAAGAAGAGGAAAGGTTCACCTCGAAAACCTTCCTCTGGAAGAGCCACCATGACCAAGATGGGGAGCTAGTCCTCACCTTTGATGACTTCAAATCCCTACATTAGCGATACGAATGATGATTCAATGGAAATATGAGAGAAACAAGAAGAAAAGAAATAAGATATGTATGATCGAATTGAAACCGAACTCCGAGGGGTACAACAAGCCCCTCACTCTAGCCACAGGTCTCCATGTTCCAGGGAACTAGGGTATGAATGATCAGCTCCAACTCCACTCTTGAGCGTCTGATCGAATCACCTTGATGGTATAAGAAGAAATAGCATAAACCACTTGAGATTTGACACAAGTGGGGAGTCCTTGTAGAAGGAGTCTTTGTAGAACAGAAAAGCTTTCTCCAAGTGAAGAGTTTGATGAAAGAAAAATCCCGGCTACAACAAAGAAAAGGAACAATTACTTTCTTGGAAACCTTCGAGTAAAAGAAGTGGTCAACGAGAGGAACTTCACCGAATTTGTGACAATTGTAGAAGTAGAGGCGAGAAAGGCGAGTTCCACAACAAGAGTAGCAACTTGGAAGAAGTGATCAACAACTACAACAATGCATAGCAGATTTGGAGCTACGCGTAGTGCAGGAGACCCACAAGATGTAAGGGACCAAGAGCAACTTCGGGAGCACATTTTGGAACGTCAGAATACTACCACAGGATGTAAGAAAACTCGCGATTCACGATTGCCTAACATATGGTGACTGTTGAGGTCAAAGTGAAACAACTGGAGTGTGACTCCAAAGGCTGATGTACCAAAACTGAAAGAGACATGACTAAAGTACACATCGATATGGAATGAGATGAAGTGCTCTCAAGAGAAACCTGTTGCACAACAAAAATCCATACTATCCAGAGCAAATCTATGGAAGTAACTCAACGACTCAAACCTGTGAAAGATAAAGACCCTATCGGTTGTTTACAGTAGAGAGGCCAAGGAGCGGTTAAGAAGCGGGGTTGTCACTACAACAAAACAACATCAGAGGGACCTATCAATGATGCATTCATCCAATAGTTTGTTGAACAATAGGTCATAGCACAACAACAATTCAAAGGCGTACCGAATAGCTTCGCGTTTGAAAATAAAACTAGATGGAACCCAGTGACTTCGAGACGAGTCCTGAAGTGAAAGTGGGGGTATTGTACCGACCAGATTTTGGGAGATCCTTGGTTAGGTTAATTGTCCACACAGGACTTGACATTTGGTGAAGATGGAGCACAATATGGAAGTAGAATCGCGGGATCTACGACCCCTTTAGGTGCTTTTGGGATTTGGGAATATGCGGGAATGGGATGTTGTGGTCCAGCACCCATGTTTGAAAGCCTATTTTATGTATAAATAGAAGTCTAAGCAATGTAAGTATTTGAATGAATGCGCAAGTGTTATACAAGTTGGATAAGTGCTAAGAGTGGGATGTGTGTGATCAATAATATTTATGGAATTCAATACATCATGTGAAGACTTACTGAGTAAAGTGAGAGATCATTATGAAGAGGCTATTGGAGGGATTTGTCTTTATGTAATGAAAGTTCTTGTGAGATATTTCGTCCTATGTGGAGTAGGGTTTTGAGGCTTTGTGCATGCCTTATTGAAGAAGCTAATAAAAGAAGAAGAAGAGTTGGTGGGCGTGTGTGGGGTGGGAGAATTGCTTGAACCATGCATCAGATATTTAGTCTTCTCTGTGCGATGTTACGATGTGTTTATGTGTTATGTGATAGAATTGTACATATATAGATAGATAAATATGTTTATGCTTTGTGCTTATGATGAATCTGGATGCTAGATCTGACATCTATGAACTTTCTTAGTGCTTTGAATCGCTAAGATCCGATCCATTTTCTTTTATGCTAAGTGATTATATGTACCTTAGATCTGGGTGTATGTTGTGATGCTCTGTTTTCTTTGCGGAGTATATATTAGTTAGATAATGATGAACTAATAGTTGCTAAGTGCTCTATTAGTGTTATAATCATAGATCTATGTCCCATATTGGTTGCAAACACTTGAGTCATGAATTCACCCCTACCTCTACCTCGGGGTGAGACTTCATCTACTTCAAAAATGTTTCCAAAAGGGCTGGTGGGTTGAAGAGTTTCGGTTACACTTTTATGGCGTTGGAAACACAGGTGCATACAGTATGACACCATGAGTGCATATGCTTTCATCTTCATGTACTATATGTTAGGATAGACTTAGGAGTTAGCTAAGATCAAATTGGTATAATGAATCATTAGGTAAAAAGTGTGTTTCTTAACATGTTTCTTTAGTATGCATTAGTATGCATTTGTAGTTAAGTGACGATCGATGTTCCCAGGCATAGAGTGATTTGGCCATTCACATATTCTCATGATCTTAATTGGCTGTTGATCACATTGAAAGCAACACCATATTGGTCCATGATCTCTATTTGGGAACATGGAAGGTCATTTACCGATGATCGATTTTGAGAAAATCTCTTGTAAAATATCTGTGTAACATTTTTTGTTTTGAATTAATAAACTGCTCCAAGTGACCCGTTAGCTAAGGGATGTGGATGTTTCCCCTTAGGTGTTTTACCATGTGAAAAAATTGTTGTGTTGATATTTGATTTGGTTGGGTGAGTGGTTCTTGAAGATTGTTTGTCCCTCTGTTTGAATAATTGTGTTGTCGAACATGAACTCCAGGAAACTCAGTGAGACCCGCACGTTTGTAGATCGACCACGGTGAAGTTGTGTTGCCCTCATCTCACAGTTTTCTACCATTTTCGTTACATTTATGGTGAGGAATATTCATTGCATCACAGACACTCATTTCAGTTGAACATTTTCATTTCACTCAAAAAGGTTTATGTTTCCCAAGATGTCACAACCATTCGATTCAGATCCATAGGTAGAAAGCGAATAAGCCCTTTAATTTTTTTGTAAATATTTTTTGTTTTGTTGTTTTTATTTTATTTCCGGGTTAATGTTCTTTTACTAGATTTCGCATTGTGATATTTTCCCCATACCTTTTGTTCTATCTCGGTAAATCGTAAACAAATCGAAAAGGGTTTTCATGTCTACATATTCTCTTTGGTAAGCTCTACTCTGCGTCTGATGTCAGTAGATGTAAAGAAGTTACATTTTACATGTAAGCTAACCAGTATCTAACCCTTGTTGTTTTAGAAGCATAATTTTTTCTTGTGTGAAAATAAAAAAAAAAAAAAAAAAAAAAAAAAAAAACAACAACAATCCTCCTTCTAAACAATACAATATGTTTACGCTAAAGCTCACTTGGTTAAAGTTGTTTTATTAAGTAAGGGTCATTTGAGTTCAAGTCTCTTTTTTGTTGCCTTTTTTTGAAAAAAAAGTTCAATGCTAAAAATTGTAAAGTGCACTTCACTTAAGTATAAAAGTGAATCACTATAAGTATCTCTAATATTTTATTTTAAGTTACTTATTTTGTTTTGCATTACAACTTTTCTTTTATAAAGTAACTATTGTAAAAGATGATCCCGGCTTATTCTATAAAAGAGGGTCACTTCATAATTTATTTGTAAAAGTGAGTCTATTAGGAGGGATATCACCACATGGGTAACATACACATAATGTGGCTGCTGGTTAACATTTATGCCTTTTCAAAGGTATAGCTTTCACATCCGAAATTTGTTTTTAGTGTCATTTTTTTAAACAACCTATTTTTAGAGATATTTTCATGAGGATACATCGATTCAGATTAAATCTGCCTTCTCTACATATTTAATATGTCTTCTCCTATTGATATTTTGCTTACCAACACCAACTACTTCAAATAGAAATCTCATATAGAGGATTTATTAATAAGTAAAGGGCTGTACCTGATTACCTTGGGAAAAGAAGAACCCATTGATGATGACAAGTATATCAAATGGATTAATAGGAATGACAAAGCTCGTGGACTAATCGAAATTTTCATCTCTCTAATTTAAGGTTTCACCTTCAGGGACTTGATTCCCCAATAAATATTGGGAAAATCTTGGCTGTGTTTGGTAAACACAATATTATTATTCAAGCTTACCGGTTAAAATCAATTAATGACTTTAATTCCAAATGATTTTCCTTGCATTGAATATTACTTATCTAAGAAGTTCAAAACACTTATAATTGTGTGTATTGAATGACAACTAGATATACCGGAAGATAGATGCCTCTATGTTATTCTTGCTAAGCTTGGTAATGCATATTGTATTTTTGTATCTACATTTTATTCCAATAGAGAATCTCTAGGGAGTGCTTATCAAAACCCTCTCTTAAGTCCTTTTGTGATTCTCTCATTCGAGAGCAAGATAAGCTTGTGAAAATTGAAGTAATCAACACTACAAGTACACTCAACAAAGGCTTAGTGGCCCAGCAGAAAGATAAAACCAAAAATCCCAAGAAGCATCCCTGCATATACAACAGAAGCAAAACCGAGGTCCCAAACCCACTAGCCGTTCCTCCAATGGTGACAAAGGGAAAAATATAAAATAAAGAAATTTGTTAGACATTTACAACTTTTTTGTGGGAAATATGAGGTCATGATGAGGTCCAAATGTTTAAAGAGATGGTAGCTTTAGGAAACTAGCTATGAGTATTTTATAATGTGATTCCACTTCCTCTTCTTCTCTATGGATATGCTACTTCTTTGATTTTCCTTCCATTACAACTTCTTCTTCTTCTTCTTAGGTGGGTGGCTTATTGATTATGGAGCATCTTATCATATGGATAAAGGATAAAACCATGTGTTTTCTCTTAATGAATGTAACCTCAAAAAAATATTTGATGGTGATAGTCTCTCAATGTTGTATGGTGGAGCAGGTTCAAATAATGGTCATTTTAGTGATGTATTATGTGTTCAAGTCTTTCCTGTGACCTTCTATCAATATATTGTCACTCACATTCGGTGAAGTTAAAACCGTGGGGAGTTTTCACCTCACCAAGTTTTGTAATCAAAGGATCTAAAAGATCCTCAACGTATTCTTGCAAGCCTGTACATTGATATTACTAGGTTGTAAGAATTTGACAGCTTTGGGTCATCGTCTTTTTCATAAACTTTTGTTTCTCATAGTGATGAATTGAGAAAATTTTGGCATGAGTGCTTTGGTCATCTAAACTATCACTCATTGCGTAAACTATATAATCAACAGATGGTGACCGATCTTACTCTTGTTTTGCTCTTGTAGAGATGGTTTTGTGTCGGTTGTGTTCTAAAAAAAAAACATCGAGACAATTTTGAAAACGTGCCTCTTGGCATGCCCAGGTCCTTTGCAGCTTGTTCAAAATGACTTGTGTGGTCCAATTTCTTATCCTTCTTCTTATGGGTGAAAGTATTTCTTAACTTTCATTGTTGATGACTTTCAGGGCCTTGGGTTTTACTTCTTAAAAATTAAGAGTGAAGTTTTGACAAGTTCTTGGCCTACAGGCCCTTGTAGAAAATCATCTGGACATCAAATTCAAAGGTTAGAAAAATGGAAGCAAATATGTGAAAAATAATTTTACAAGTTACTTCGCATGGGGCATCAAATGCAACACATTTTCCATATACACCACAACAAAAAATATGGTGATGCCAGAGAAAAGCTGCAGTAAAAAAGGCTAATGTATGATCCAATCTAGGGGATTAAGTCCCCACAAAGAGTATTGGTGGAATCCATTAGCGTGAAATTACATGGTAAATCCACACTCCCACAAAGGCTCTTAAAAAATATAACACCTTGAAGAGCATGGACTGGCTTTCTACAAGCCAGATGTAGGGTCGCTGCATGTGTGGGGTATAAACACGAGCTCACATTCATTCAGAGAAAGGAAGCATTACTGCGACCTAAAGGTAGAGGTGTATGGCTGTTGGTTATTCTAAAGAGATGTCCAAGGTCTGGACTTCTTCAACCACATTGTAAACTGAAATTATTATTAGAAGAGTATTAGAATTTGATGAAATCTCTTGGCACATGAAACCCCTAATTAAAACATTTGTGACTTCTTCGACATGCGAGCCATCTTTGGTGTATGTGCCTTCTTCTATTCCCTAATGCAGTTTCAACATCTTCTTGGGACAGTGACATGGGGATATCCACCTCATACCTCCCTCTAGATGAGTCCATTAAACTTGAACCTACACCAACACCACGCTTCCTAGATAGATTCCCATTCAACACAAGAGAAACTAGTGATATTTTTCGATCCTTCATATATTAATAGGACACATTCAGTTCCAATGAACCTTTCTACTCTCTTTTAGCTCAAGTTTTAGAGACTCATGATTGAGAGACATTTGTAGAAGCTTCAAATAATCCAATTTGGGACACAAAAATGAATGAAAGTGTATCGTTCTTTTAATGGAAGCCGATACTTGGGATCTTAAGACCTCTTGGGAATACAGCTTGTTGGAATTAAAATGGGTCTACAGACCTAAGTATACATCGGATGGAAGTGTTGAAAGACACGTGGCTCGAGTTAGTTCAAAGGATTACTCCAGGGTTGAAGGAATTGACTATAAGTTAGTTTCCAAAGGATTCTCCCAGGTTGAAGGAATTGACTATAATGAAACCTTTTCCCCTATAGACAAAACAAATTCCATCCGCCTTGTTCTAGCCTTTGCAACCTCACATAAATGGAAGGTCCATTAGATGAATTTCAAATCCTCCTTCTTGCATGTGGAATTGCAAGAAAAAATCTACATGGAACGACCTTCTGGCTATGTCTAGAATGAATCTAGCCTTGTTTATCGCCTTAAGAAATCTTTTTATGGTCTTAAGCAAGCTCCCCGATTTTGGTATGCCAAAATGAACAACTTTATTCTTGACACCGGATTTTCTAGATGTCATTTTGATCCTAATGTCTATACCAAGAAAGTAGGAAGCTATCTCATAATTCTTTTTCTTTATGTTGATGACCTTATCCTCACTGGTAGTGACCCAAAACTTTTAAACAATGTGAAAACCAACCTTAAGAATAAATTTGAAATAACAGAATTAGGATTTTTGCACTATTTCCTTGGCCTCCAAGTTTTTCAAACCAAGGAAGGAATTTTTATTTCCCATTCTAAGTATGCTTGTGATCTTCTTCATCACTTTCACATGGAATATTTATAACCAACCCATTCTCCCTTCCAGTCTGGAGTCAAACTTGCTTCCACTTGTACTTCTCCCGAAGTTGATGCCACTTTGTATAGCTAGTTAGTTGGTAGCCTCTTATACTTAACTCACACCCATCCTGATATTTCCTTTGTTTTTGGTCTTGTTGCCTGATATATGCAAACACCCCATGAAATCCATTGGAAATAAGCTAAGATGATACTTTGGTATGTCCATGGTACAATTTAGTTCATGATACATTACAGTTCAGGGGGGATTCCTTTATTGGTTTGTTTCATTGATTCAAATTGGGCCGACGACCCTAATGATCAAAAGTCTATTGCAGGTTGTAACACCACCCAACCCCCTAATTACCCTTTTAAGGGATGGGGTATCGAAATTTCACTTTTTCCTAAATCATATTGAAACCATTTATCGAAGGCACCATCATCTTTTTCTCATCGAGAGATTTCCAACGACCATCCTCATCCTAAAAAATGAGCTTTGGATCAAAAGTTATGGCCCCTTAAAGTTATGGGGTCCTTACTATAACCACCTCTAGTCACTTCATTTCCATGTGGCATCCACATGGCTCCTTCCACTTTTCTTCCGACGTGGCGTAGACTTGGCATCCACCACCTGGCCCTTCGATCCTTTCCCTATCGGACCCTCGACCCATTCTCTAAATCAACGAATCTGATTCTTTCAGGCCCCTCTTGTTGGAGTACCCTTTCCATGGAACTATATCCCACTCTAACTGTATACTCTGACCATATGTGCCCCGACAGATCTTGCGGCTCTCGGGGTCAATTAATCAATGGCTGTCGACGCATCAAAGTATTTACCTATATGACCGTTAATGCATAATGATTTTAACCTATTTTCTCCTCGACCAAGTGGGACCCTTAGAGATCGACGACTGAGATTGCATCTCAACTTATTTGTTGATATACAACTATGATCACCTCTTGGAGTCCCTCCTATCGGAGTGCCTTGTAGAGCCTATGATAGATCAACGATCGTTGTTTCATCGCAACCCTCTCTGATCAATGACTCAGATCTTCCCTCAGATTTTTCACCTACATGTGTCCAAATCCTCTTGGCACGTGACACCATCTCTGCATGACACATGGCACCATAGAAACATGACACATGACACTCATATTTTTCATAGACGTCCACCTTTAGGTGCCAAATCACCATGTCATGTGGAACCTTCTATGCTTTACATGTGGCACCATCAACGCCATCCTCTTGAGCTCTTAGCGAAAAATCAAAGATCCAGATCGTCCGCTATATCCCACTGATCTTGGAAGATTGAAAACCCATATTTCATCTCGGATTTCCTCCATCAAAGTGTCTTCTTGCAACCCAATTTGAAGAGAACCTCATGATGAATGGTCTAGATCTCCTCATTTGAGATCTAACGGTAAGGGTTAAGACACCTGTCCCTAGGTACTAAACCGACATGGCTTGTATTAGGCCTATCATACAAATTTCAAATTGACATGTTTCCACCTATGTACACGTTGGTTTCCACCTGTCCAGACACGTGGCCCTGCTACCTGGTCATGACACATGGCACTCAAACTCCATTACAAGGTCCTACCTAAGAAATTGATTCTACTTGACACATGGCACAATGCCCGTGTGGCACATGGACCAATCTATGTATGCCACATGGGCCAATTGAAATTTCACACATCATTGTCGGGTGTATGACCCTCCTCAGTTCACAGGCTTATAGTTCGAAAACCAATGGATAGGATATGATCTTCCTTTCAACGATCTATGGTCCTAGTTATCCCTCGGAGTACTCCTATCAGATTTCCTTCCCCACCTAGACCACCACTCATCCCTACCATCCCTCTCCGATCAATGGTTGAGATATTTTAATACTTAGATCTAATGGCGAACATTCAAGTAGAGTTTTTAAGGCCCTTCTCGCCCAACTGGGCCATGCTCGGCCCATCGACCAATTGGCTATCACCACACGTCACCCTAAGGGACACATAACCTACCATGGTGGTATTACATGTCATCATGGTGTCATCACACTCTTTTATTTCTCCCCCTCGGGGTGGATCATAGATCAAACGACTAACGTCTCACCTCAAGCTCTACCTATTCTATGGTCAAGATTGCCTCTCAAAGTCTTACTGTAAGAGTCCCTCATCAACTTCACACACAATTATTCTGACAACCTAAACTCTGATCAATGGTGGAGATATCTCCACCCACAGATCCTACGCTTGAAAAGTAAAGCAACCACTCAAAATCCTGAGCTCGACAGGGACCCACTCCTGATTTCTTTAACCAAATACAAGCTGCCACATATGATCCTTGGGTAAATAGGTGCTCCACGTCAACATGAAATCAACAATATGTCACATTCCCTATTAACCTCGCTTAGACGAGACCCCACAAATATCCACGAATAAGAATTGATCTCATCCCTACTCTGATTTATGGTCCAGATTGTCCTTCAGACCTCCCTAATCAAAGTGCCTTCACTTTGGGTCTCCAGGGTTACTCTAACCATCATCCTCCAACCAATCATCTGGATCTTCTATCCCCTTATCCTTCGACAAATCGATGGTCTTGGGTACGTCTTCGACATGCCTCATTTCCTACTCCGATGAAGGGTTATGATTTATTCGCTATGCTGATCCAACGACTGTGATTCTTCTAGGCTTAAAACCTTAATTATTCATCCATGAGGCATTCTGTTTAATGGTCAAGATCATTTCTATGCTTCAAATCAATGGCTGCGATTCAATCTACTCAATATACAATATTTTTGCATGATAACAACCCGGAATTGGACTTAGCTAAATTTGGGGATCCCTTCAGTCTTATCGCACTGCAACAACTACCCTACTACACACACATAATGCACAAATATACCACTACATCCATGGTTGCATTTATGGGAGGGAACCTTCGCAAGGTTCCTTAATTTATTGATGGTAAAATGTAAGGTTCTCCTATTCAAATATACATTACACATGAATTTCCATGCCAACACAATATCATTCAAGCACACAGACTTGCATAACTAACACATATGTACAACATAGTGGATATGCACTCAATACCAATTCGATTATAAGCTTGAATAAATACCCATGCATATAGGTACAAGCATCCAACCATACATTACAATTTTGTTACATAGGATATAAAGATACTTATCTATTCAATGATGGAGTTGACCAACCAGCTGACTGTGGGTATTGGCCTTTCCACCCAACTGTAGGCTTTGCACACTCAATCACTTCGGTAGCAAGCCACCTTCGTGCTAAGCCATGATACCACTAGGGAACCTCTCTCTCCAGTCCTCAAAATTTTTTAGGAGCACTCTCCCTCACACTACTTTTGGTAGAGATTCCCCACACCTATCTAGCTCAGGCCTCAACGAGGTTTTTCAGATACTTTCCCAGTATCAAGCTCACAACCTTCTCTACTCAAGTCAGGTTCTAGACTCTCCAACCAATCCTACGACCAATTTCTTGCTCTGAGACTCCCTGAACTCTCCTCGAGTTCTCTTCTGTGCATACCCTGACTATGCACACTTGCCTCCATCCTATGAGGCCATCATTCTAGGCATCCTCTCTCTACACACAATCTCAAAAGTTCTCAACCTATCCCATTCCTTCTATCATAAGGAAACTCGGGTCAACCTAGGGGGTTGTGGAATGGTATGCTAGGTACCTTTGGCTGACAACTTCCCGGTGTCTTAGCCAGGCTCTCCATGTTTCCATTCATTGGGGTGGTTAGTTTCTCAACCACCAATCCTTTTCTCATTAACTGATTTTTCTTGGTATCAGGTTAAGGCTTGCTATTACAAATCAAATATTTCAGCAAAGAGGATTGGGTCATCTTAGCATTATGAACCCCTCTCTATGTTCCCTCACTCTTTCCTATAGTGGTATTATGGCTTGTACTTTTAATGCTTCACCCCATAGTCAGTTGTTGGAATTTTTCCAATGAATATAATTACAAAGCTCATAGGCCATGGAATGACACTCATTAACATGATTAATCACATATACAACCAAGGTTTATAAAAGGGGTGTTACACAGGTTATATTTTTAGCCTTGGTTTAGGACTTGTCACTTGGGCCTGTAAGAAACAACATGCTATTGAACTTTCTTCAACAGAAGCAGAGTATAGAGAAACTATTAATGTAATTTAGGAATCCTTATGGCTTCGACAGATCCTTTTGGAGTTTGGATTCCAACAACAACATTCGACTAGCCTTTGGTGTGACAATCAGAGTGCCATCAAGATCACTAAAGACCCAGTTCAACATCAGTGCAACAAACACATCGAGTTTCACATGCACTTAATCCAAAATCTCATTCATGATCGAGTTATTGAAGTTCTCTTCTTCCCTACAGAAGATCAAGTAGCAAACATTTTAAAAAAGTCTCTTAGAAAATATTTTTTTTCCAAACTTCAATCTATGTTAGGAGTTCAAGAAGTTGTCATTAAGAGGGGATATGCTCTAATGCCTCCTTCCTTCTCCTATTGCGTCTCCTTTGTAAATCCTTCAATCCTATCCCAAGTTGTTCTTAAGGGGGGATGTTAGGATATTTAGACACTTAGGAGTTAGTTAAGATCAACTTGGTCTAATGTGTCATTAGGTAAAAGTGTGTTTCTTTAGTATGCATTAATATGCATTTGTAGTTAAGAAATCCGACGGTCATGATATGTTCTCGACATAGAGTGATTCAATGATTCATATTCTACTTGATATTAATGACTACATTGATCTATGGCTTAACACCCTATTGGTCCATGATCTCTATTTAAAGAGCATGGAGGATCATTTTCCGATGATCGATTATGAGAAACTCACTAGTAAAATCTCTCTGTAATTTTTTTCTTTTTCATTAATAAATTTCTCCAAGTGGCCACATTGGATGGAGGCGTGGATTTTCCCCAATAGGGGTTTTGCCACATGAAAACATCAGTGTGTTGATCTTTGATATAGTTGTGTGAGTTGTTACTGAAGGTGTTCATCCTCTGTTGGAATACATGTGTTGTAAAACACTATATATGGTTGTTCAACATCCATATCATAATTGTTTCTATAAAAATTTGCATCAACTTCCTTCATTGTGTATAGCTCCCTTTATTGTTCTTGGTTGTCCTCATTTCTACTAGATTCCTGCAATTCTTCCTTGATGCTGAAATAAAATCCAAGTATCTTGGCATCCACCCCATGGTACCTCTTCCATTATCCCAATATGCTTAAGGAATTTGATCAGTCCTAGATTCCTTCTTCCATTTATGGAATTCTCTTCCTTGAATTCTGATTACATCTTTTTAGAATAACTTTGCACGTAATGCATTTTCTTATGTATCTATTGCACTCTTTAGAGAGTATGAGTCTTCATTATTTCCCCTCGAACTTCTTATACTTGTACCATGTTTCCACTGCACTACTCTAATAACAGAAAAAATTGGAGATACTACTCCAAAACTGTATAACTGATCCCCGAAGATGATGAACCTTATCTCCATGTATACAATATGTCTCTTTTATAAAAGACTAGCTTCCTAAATTCTCAAATTACCCGGTTGAACCTAGTTCATATCGTAACATTGTTCATTTTAGGCCTTTTCCTCTTTTTGTGATGAAGCCTTGACATAACATTCCTTCCAATGACTGTTTTCTTTCTCAATTCTGATTTCTGAGCAACAAGTTATGGTTTTCTGAAAAAGAACTCATTTTCACCCTATTTACACATTTTCTCCACTGGTGCCATTTTATTAGAAGGTCAACTTCTATCAACTGTACCAAAAAATATATCAAGAACCAATAAAACTTTTGTATCAGGGACCGATAATACTCATAATGGTGAACACACAACAACCTTTATACTCTCTATTGGTCTCTCCAATAAGATTATACAACCATATGGAATCTGCAACTTTGTCCATTATACAAATAAATAAAGAAAATTCTCTATTCTTTTCTCAAACCACCTTTCTTAATCACCCCTCTAAATCTAATTATGATCTCATAATCCATTTCTTCTCTTTAAGAGACTTCCAATGACTGTAACCATGCTAAAAAACAAGTCGGGATAAAAATTTATGGCCTTTTTCTACCAAAAACCACCTCACATGCATGTGGAACCTCACCACCTATACCATCCAATGTGGCATTACCTGGTGCTGATATGTGAGAACACGTAATCTGTAACACACCCGACCCCCTAATCATCACTTAGGCTGGTGGGATGTTGTTTTTCCTTATATTTTCTCATGGCATGCTATCAGATTCATCAATTGTTTGAGTGAAGAATTCTCTTATCACAAGTGAAACTATATTAATTATTATTAATACTCAGAGATGAATCTTCACA
>SNQJ01S0054640.1:56846-72017 GCA_010110895.2 Picea sitchensis
CCATGATACCACTAGGGAACCTCTCTCTCCAGTCCTCAAAATTTTTTAGGAGCACTCTCCCTCACACTACTTTTGGTAGAGATTCCCCACACCTATCTAGCTCAGGCCTCAACGAGGTTTTTCAGATACTTTCCCAGTATCAAGCTCACAACCTTCTCTACTCAAGTCAGGTTCTAGACTCTCCAACCAATCCTACGACCAATTTCTTGCTCTGAGACTCCCTGAACTCTCCTCGAGTTCTCTTCTGTGCATACCCTGACTATGCACACTTGCCTCCATCCTATGAGGCCATCATTCTAGGCATCCTCTCTCTACACACAATCTCAAAAGTTCTCAACCTATCCCATTCCTTCTATCATAAGGAAACTCGGGTCAACCTAGGGGGTTGTGGAATGGTATGCTAGGTACCTTTGGCTGACAACTTCCCGGTGTCTTAGCCAGGCTCTCCATGTTTCCATTCATTGGGGTGGTTAGTTTCTCAACCACCAATCCTTTTCTCATTAACTGATTTTTCTTGGTATCAGGTTAAGGCTTGCTATTACAAATCAAATATTTCAGCAAAGAGGATTGGGTCATCTTAGCATTATGAACCCCTCTCTATGTTCCCTCACTCTTTCCTATAGTGGTATTATGGCTTGTACTTTTAATGCTTCACCCCATAGTCAGTTGTTGGAATTTTTCCAATGAATATAATTACAAAGCTCATAGGCCATGGAATGACACTCATTAACATGATTAATCACATATACAACCAAGGTTTATAAAAGGGGTGTTACACAGGTTATATTTTTAGCCTTGGTTTAGGACTTGTCACTTGGGCCTGTAAGAAACAACATGCTATTGAACTTTCTTCAACAGAAGCAGAGTATAGAGAAACTATTAATGTAATTTAGGAATCCTTATGGCTTCGACAGATCCTTTTGGAGTTTGGATTCCAACAACAACATTCGACTAGCCTTTGGTGTGACAATCAGAGTGCCATCAAGATCACTAAAGACCCAGTTCAACATCAGTGCAACAAACACATCGAGTTTCACATGCACTTAATCCAAAATCTCATTCATGATCGAGTTATTGAAGTTCTCTTCTTCCCTACAGAAGATCAAGTAGCAAACATTTTAAAAAAGTCTCTTAGAAAATATTTTTTTTCCAAACTTCAATCTATGTTAGGAGTTCAAGAAGTTGTCATTAAGAGGGGATATGCTCTAATGCCTCCTTCCTTCTCCTATTGCGTCTCCTTTGTAAATCCTTCAATCCTATCCCAAGTTGTTCTTAAGGGGGGATGTTAGGATATTTAGACACTTAGGAGTTAGTTAAGATCAACTTGGTCTAATGTGTCATTAGGTAAAAGTGTGTTTCTTTAGTATGCATTAATATGCATTTGTAGTTAAGAAATCCGACGGTCATGATATGTTCTCGACATAGAGTGATTCAATGATTCATATTCTACTTGATATTAATGACTACATTGATCTATGGCTTAACACCCTATTGGTCCATGATCTCTATTTAAAGAGCATGGAGGATCATTTTCCGATGATCGATTATGAGAAACTCACTAGTAAAATCTCTCTGTAATTTTTTTCTTTTTCATTAATAAATTTCTCCAAGTGGCCACATTGGATGGAGGCGTGGATTTTCCCCAATAGGGGTTTTGCCACATGAAAACATCAGTGTGTTGATCTTTGATATAGTTGTGTGAGTTGTTACTGAAGGTGTTCATCCTCTGTTGGAATACATGTGTTGTAAAACACTATATATGGTTGTTCAACATCCATATCATAATTGTTTCTATAAAAATTTGCATCAACTTCCTTCATTGTGTATAGCTCCCTTTATTGTTCTTGGTTGTCCTCATTTCTACTAGATTCCTGCAATTCTTCCTTGATGCTGAAATAAAATCCAAGTATCTTGGCATCCACCCCATGGTACCTCTTCCATTATCCCAATATGCTTAAGGAATTTGATCAGTCCTAGATTCCTTCTTCCATTTATGGAATTCTCTTCCTTGAATTCTGATTACATCTTTTTAGAATAACTTTGCACGTAATGCATTTTCTTATGTATCTATTGCACTCTTTAGAGAGTATGAGTCTTCATTATTTCCCCTCGAACTTCTTATACTTGTACCATGTTTCCACTGCACTACTCTAATAACAGAAAAAATTGGAGATACTACTCCAAAACTGTATAACTGATCCCCGAAGATGATGAACCTTATCTCCATGTATACAATATGTCTCTTTTATAAAAGACTAGCTTCCTAAATTCTCAAATTACCCGGTTGAACCTAGTTCATATCGTAACATTGTTCATTTTAGGCCTTTTCCTCTTTTTGTGATGAAGCCTTGACATAACATTCCTTCCAATGACTGTTTTCTTTCTCAATTCTGATTTCTGAGCAACAAGTTATGGTTTTCTGAAAAAGAACTCATTTTCACCCTATTTACACATTTTCTCCACTGGTGCCATTTTATTAGAAGGTCAACTTCTATCAACTGTACCAAAAAATATATCAAGAACCAATAAAACTTTTGTATCAGGGACCGATAATACTCATAATGGTGAACACACAACAACCTTTATACTCTCTATTGGTCTCTCCAATAAGATTATACAACCATATGGAATCTGCAACTTTGTCCATTATACAAATAAATAAAGAAAATTCTCTATTCTTTTCTCAAACCACCTTTCTTAATCACCCCTCTAAATCTAATTATGATCTCATAATCCATTTCTTCTCTTTAAGAGACTTCCAATGACTGTAACCATGCTAAAAAACAAGTCGGGATAAAAATTTATGGCCTTTTTCTACCAAAAACCACCTCACATGCATGTGGAACCTCACCACCTATACCATCCAATGTGGCATTACCTGGTGCTGATATGTGAGAACACGTAATCTGTAACACACCCGACCCCCTAATCATCACTTAGGCTGGTGGGATGTTGTTTTTCCTTATATTTTCTCATGGCATGCTATCAGATTCATCAATTGTTTGAGTGAAGAATTCTCTTATCACAAGTGAAACTATATTAATTATTATTAATACTCAGAGATGAATCTTCACAGGATTTACTAAGGTTACGAGGTTCCTAAACACCTTCAATCGAACAATCAGGTTTACTCCTATCCTTCAGATCAATGACCCGTGGGTGTTCGGATTCATTATTGTCAGAGTGCCCAGTCACCTAGGTCGATCTCCTCTCTGACGGTGATATATTGATGAATCATCCTACGTAATCCAATATTCCTCAGACCTGATGTTCCAATGAATATGATTATGTTTGAGTCTCCACCCACTTGAAAATTACTCTCCACTTGAATTCCCATTCCACATGCTAACGAATGGGACCCATGGAATCTACTACTGAGATTAAATCTCACTCGCACACCTATCAATGGTCCTCCTTCATTATCTAAGTCCCTCCCCATTGAAGTGTCTCCATTATGGTTCCACATACTACTTCAAACCGCTCACTATGGCCACACGTACTCCTATAGATCAACGGATCCTCATTCATTTAATACAACAGACATTGTGATATTCAAAGTTACAACAAATTTTCTGTTAAGGTTCTTAAATCCTCCTCCTCGAAACGATTCTTAATAGATCTAGTGGTTGGGATATCATGAAACACCTCCTGGAGGATCTACAATCCTCAAAGTTCCTATCATTAGACTCCTATCTCAGTTCTCTCTTTGAACCTCCAATGACCCCTCTTCTGACAACCTCATTACTAGATCCAATGGTCCATAACTCACTTTGATCACTCTCTGATAAATCAATGGTCCTCATCGACTCAGGGATTTCCCCATCAGAGTTCAGATACAACCTCACTCTAGCCAATTTGAAGGTAGTATCATCTGACCAATGGTCTATATCTACTCGCTTCACTGAATCAATGGTTGTGAACCCACCCATCTTAAAACACTGGTTTCCTCTAGGGTAACAGTTTGAATCCAGACTTAAACAATTCAGAGTTCCTCCTTTGGTCTTCTCTAAGGTTTTAGCATACTTCTAAGAGCTTTGGGAATCCAATTTTAAACAACCTAAGGCATTTCATCTAGATCTTGGGTGAAGATTTGCATGTATTGAAAGATTTCCACCTAAGATAGGTGACTTTTCATAGGGATTAAGGCTATCATACCCTTACCGAGACTCTCCAAATACCAAGGTAATCATGTCCCCTCCCAAATGAAGACTTTATCCATATCTTGCAAAATTTCCCATCAAGACTTGCAGGATATATGGATTACAAGCCACTCATGCCTTACTTACTTAATTTTACGAATTATTGGATTATCAATGAGAACAAACACTAATATTCAATTTTACTTAGGAATTCATCCATTCCTTCACATATTTACATTTTCAATTAAACCGCAAAACAACAAGTTATCAATAAATTTTCATTACACATACATTGGGATGAAATACTTATATGTCCAGTAAATATCCACAANTAATATTCAATTTTACTTAGGAATTCATCCATTCCTTCACATATTTACATTTTCAATTAAACCGCAAAACAACAAGTTATCAATAAATTTTCATTACACATACATTGGGATGAAATACTTATATGTCCAGTAAATATCCACAACAAATTGACTAAGAGAGGATGCCTTCCCTCCCAACCTTAGGCTATGTTGCAGAGTGCCTTCCTACAACATACCACCCCCGTGCCAAGCCATGATATCACAAGGGAATGATTCAATTGACTCCCGAATTTAGGATGATCCAAGAAGGTTACTCTCCTTCCTCCACTGACAACAACAGAAGTTGTTCCCTTCCCACTGAGCTCAAGGATTCCACAGGTTTATTAGGTACCTCCCCAAATAGATTTCCTCTACATAAGGGAGCCCCTTCTCTGCTATGCAGTCCCTTTGTTATCTCCCCTTACTAGTGTCAGTTTCTATCCATTTAGTACCAAGCTGCAAACCCCAATTTCTCCAACCGAGATCTGGGTCTTCTCTGTTTCAAGGCGATCCTCAATAGTTTGGACGAGCTTCCTATTTTCTTCAAGGAAAGCTCACCAATTCTTCTCTTCGTCAATCTGTGCCAACAAACACCTTTTTTCATTGCGCCATCAACGTGTGAGTCTGATGCTCACTCGTTGTTTCTAACTCTTCCTCTTCTCCCATGCATGCTCTCTGTGTGTGTGTTTCACACGTCTCCTCCTTCTCTGCCGCTTAGGTTATTTTTTTCCACCTTTGGTCTCTTCCTCCTCAAATCCTTGGAATTCCCGTGGCTTCTATCATAAGTGACCTCCAATCAAGGATATGAATTTTGAAGGGGTGATCCATGTATGTAATTCTATCAGATTCTTTTTTAGTTGACCCTTTTCTCTTCAAGGGATCAGACCTATCAACAATATTAATTGCCTTAACCACTGATTATGTCTTCCATAGCTGGTCATGTGGCTCCATGCAGGTTCAAGTACGTTGGGAGGTGTGCATTTATGTTTACAAGTATAATTTGGCTTGTTATGAAAGCTTCCTATTTTCTTCACTGAAACATCTCATCTCCACCTCAACAGTCCACTTCATCAATTCCACATGTGATATCATGGCTAGTACTCTGAAGGATTTATTTTCCAGTCAGTTTCCTGGTGTTTTTCATTAATTGAAACATTATTGCAAACTTCATAAACATAATCATATGAATTCTTAGCATAATTACAGTTATAGGGAAAAACAAGGTGTTACATAATCCTCTGACGTGGCATACCATGACCAATGAATGATGAGCACGTTACACACTTGGAGATGATCTTGGAGGCGATTTGGTACCTCACCGGGCACCAGGATCCAGTGGTTTCTCCACACTTAACACTATATAATACCTTCCCAGTTTCCAAGTATTTGATGCTCCGATCCTTGGAACCATACCCCAACTGGGAATACACCTCCACTAACACCTCACTCCACCAGGAACCTCACCCAAACGGGCACTAAAACCCCGACCTTTGTTAAGACCCTTGCAACATTTCTCCACTCGTTCGATGGTCTTGTTCTTTGGTGTAGTGACTCTCTCTCCTAAGATTTCCTAGAAGATCAACAACCAAGATCTCTTCCCCCCCTAGACCCGACAACTAGGATATACCCTTGGGCTCAAGGGTGTGTAAGTACCATGAACCCCTTCCTAGATCCATCCACTCTGGTGCTGACACATGTCCACTTCCCATTAGCTAAATTGGTAGGTACCTGGTTTGTGTCTGCTGATATGGATCTGATGTGGCACTCACATGGCTCTGATATGGCACTAACTTTGTTATGATGTGGCACTAACATGGCTTCGGTCACCAGGGAACGATTCCCTCTCCTCTCTCTTTATACACCTCCAAACTAGTCTGGTGAATGGGCTTCATTCACCAGGACATCGAGCCACCAACCCATCGATCACCTTGTGCAAGCCTCCATCCAACTCCCCAGCATTCAACTTTGGTCCGGTCCATTGGGCCACCAGCCCAACGACCCATTGGGAAACTTCTCACAACCTTCCATCCATCTCTCGAACATTCAACTTCGGTTTGAACCACCAGGCCACTTGGCCACTCCACACAATATTCTAACCAGCTCCCTGAGTGAGTTCTGGTCTGGTGAATGAGTTCTTCTCATGGGATCTTGACCTCCACACCACTCTCTCAATGACATGTGGTGGTGAATGGACCTATCACAGGGTGACATTTGACATCTACATAGGATTATTGGGCACTAAGTAGGAATACTAATGGGGCGCTGAGGTAGCAGTGAAAAATTACACTATGTACAGACTCCATAGGGTTTCGTGGTTCTTCGTGCTTCACGCACAAGTAACAAAAGGTTCCCTTTTTCTTATAAACATGTTATGAAAACCTTCCTTGATGCATGCAAAATAAATGAAACAAAACATTTGAAGATATACAATAGAAAACCATGCAAGGGATAGATCGACGACTACTGTGCGCAAGAGAATCATTTTGGATATGTTCTTATCGCATGCTTCGGTGGTAGTTCCAAAAGTATAATATTCTAGGAAGAGGTGTTGGAAGCACCATTTAATTTTTTAGTTATTGATGAGGCAACCCAAATCAAAGAGGATGAATCCACAATTGCACTGCAAATGAAAGTTGTAAGCCATGCATTTCTTATAGGATCTCCAAAACACCTACCACCAATAATTATTAGTAAGCTTGCATAAAAATCACGATATGGGTGAAGTTTATTCAAAGAACTGTAGAGATTTGGACTCCCAGTCAATTTGTCAATATACAATATTGCATGCATCCTTCTATTAGTCTTTTCTCAGACATTGAGGGATCAATGGTACACAATTTCCAGGGCTAAACAGACAGTGTTAGCCCACAATATTTTCCCCTATGACGTTGTCCCATAGCAATTATAATTTCACTTAAGCACTTATATCCTATAGTAGGCCCTTGAAGGCATGGTGTTGTAAGCTACAACTCTGATACCACTTGTAACATACCCAACCACCAGGATGAGCTAGGCTACTTCAAGAATACTATGATACCACTTGTAACATACCCAACCACTAGGTTGGGCTATGCTACTTCAAAAATGTTCTTTAAGAACAATCTAATACCACTTGTAACATACCCAGATCAACAAACCAAGAAATTTATTTCATGTTGTAGATATGATACCAACCTTCAATTCATATTTATTTCTTGGAATGATTTCTAATTCTGTTCCATTCTTTTAAATTCAAGAAATCGAATAACAACACATGAAATTAACAAGAACATGCTAAACCCTCCAATAAATTATCAACATGGCATGCAAAACATTAACAACAAGCATGCACATATAAACACATCACAAAGATTATAAATTCATTGTGGAATATACATTATACATAAAACATAGAGATAACTTATCTTTAATTAAACCATTCATCAACTGGTTGTAGACCAAGGACATTCCACCCAACCATAGACATTGTTGTACATTCACTCTCAACAACAATTCACCCCCTATCTGAGGCTATGAATCCACATGGACGGGTCCTAGGTTGACTCTAAACACACAATAGTTAGCTATCAAGCTCCCAGATTTTCCCAACCACAAAACAATCCTAATTCACCTGCTCTTTTCCCTTCATCCTACACAACCCAGATAAATGAAACCCTTTCTCTAGAATATATTCCCTCGGGCAATTCCAAATATTTTCCAGGGCTCCAGTGCTACTAGTCAGGAATCTCAATGCTGGAAATTCCAAGGATTTTCAACTATGACCAATTCTACTCTGCATGCCAATGCATCTAAGCACCCACATATTCATTCCTTTATGGAATAATCAATAACTCCTTACAACCATCTAGTAATGGTTTTCCTCCTCCAAGCATTTGTTTGATGTCATACCCATCACATAAATGAGAAAGAGTAAAAATGAGGAAATAATATGCAACCATGAATGAAGAACACAATGAATGAGCAACAAATGAATATGCCCCCACCCCCATCATCCCAAAAGATGGTTTTTATGTAATTACATGAAATCAATAACCACATGGCCTCCCCAAGAAGTTCATGTAACCACTTTTCCCAACTAAAACCAAGATGGGTGAATAAAATAATAATAAAATACTTAGCCCCTTTAGCCCCCTCTCTCATGGAATCATATCCCCCTATAATTCTTGTCCTTGTTTTTCTTGCAATCAATGATATATTTTATTAATATATTCATAGTATTACATTTCTAGGCACCCTGGCCTCTCAACATACCGACTCACCAACCTAATTCATATTTACACAATACACTCTAGTTCATAGGAATTAAAATCGCAGATGTTGTAGCAGCTGAATCAGATAACAAACGAAGTTTTAAGGAGTTTACGAAAACTAATCACAGGACGTCAAAATCGTAGAATGATTATACTACTCCTTTAAGAAACTTACCTATGGATTTAGGAATCTAATACCCTACATTAATATTCAACACGCAATAGGTACATGACAATATAAATTTGTAGGCAACAATGCGTTGGGATGAAAAATTGAGACAATGAATGGGAAATGGCAATAAACATACAACCATCAAAATGATGACTCAACTAAGGAAATAAGGGGTGAAGTTCCAAACAAAAAATAACTTCCCTTATAATCCCCTATATTGATTGTTAAAAAATTCCTACTATTCCTTGTGAATAACACATTGCTAACTCCAATTCTTAAGTTCCATTGTATGCACTCCAAACCTTTGCTAACCTATAGTTCTCAAATATTAAAATTTAAAACTATTCAAAAAAAATATTTTTTCTCTCGATTGCAAAACAACCCCCATAATGCTCAACAACATTGAATTGCTAAACAACACCAGACTTCATTGTTCTCAAATATTAAAATTTAAAACTATTCAAAACCAATATTTTTTCTCTCGATTGCAAAACAACCCCCATAATTCTCAACAACATTGAATTGCTAAACAACACCAGACTTCATTGGATGACAAGTTACAAGACACACATTGGAGATTGCAAAATGCTCAAACCGTAGCCAAATTTACATCGATTAAGCCACTTCCATCATAATCACATCACTTCTAGTAATTTAATGTGATCCAATGATTCAATCACGTGATAGAGGACTTATTGATCATCCACTCTTGAATGAATTAGGCAAGGCAAGTATTGATTGGATTGGGCATTCAAGGAAGTGGTACAATTTTATAGATTTCATTAATTGTAATACAAAATACAATGAACCAACCATAAATGTATTTGTAATTTCCATTCTAAAACTTACAAAGACTATAGTTTATTTTTTCTCTATTTTTCCTAGAATGACAATGAGAAAATTTGTTGCATATATATATATATAACCAATCACAAATAAAAAAATAAATATAGAAATAAATGTTTTTCATTCCAAACTTTGAATACAACAATATTTTCAAAAAAATTCAGACTACTACAAAGATTCATTCATAGAGTTATTTGTCATATGTAGGGACTAATTAGGGTTCAATAATTCTTATTATTGACTTTAAGCTTTAACTAAGATTGTTTTCTTTTATTTTTGTCTCTCATTTGTATAAATAGGGACTTCCCCCCTCCCATGTGCATCCCATACCATTTATGAGTGTATTGGAGAAGTCTTCCTCCATTACTCAGATTTACTCTCTCCATCTTTTGAAAATTCTACTCTCATTATATGTGCCTTTGATCTTTTTCTATGAAAGAAACATGAATTTCTCCTTCCATCTCAATGGTAGCATTTAGAAGTTTCTTGTATGACTTTGGTCTTATAGTTTGAACATTGGCTTTGATGCCAAGATTTAGTACAGAGATGAACTAGTGGATATCCTCCTCTTCGTGCACTTGATAGCTTTGTTTGACTAAGAAAATCCTTGATCCCAACATCACATTTCACAATTATTTCACCACCTATTGCTTTGTGTTCTCCCATTGATGGAAGGTTGAGGGCTCAAGATCAAGCTAATAAAATGTATCCATGGATCTCTCCACAACCTCCTTCCATCTTCTAAACGAGTTTTGCTTGTCAAACTTTCTTTACCAAGCAAGAATGAGACCCCATAATGAGACTTTGAGTTGTGCCCACTCACACTCTCTATCCTATTTTCCATATGCTTACCACATTGTTTCTAGGGTAAACAAAGGGACTTGCCCAATTACGTTACAATCAAATATCGAAAATAGAGAACAGTTATTAGAACTATTTGATCTACCCTTTCTACAATCCTTTTTATCATCAAAATGGTCTTCATATCTTGTTTTCCTCTTATCATGATAAACATGCTAATGTTTGATCCAGATTGGATCATTATATTATTTTTGATCTATCTTAGTACTTTTTGGGTGGAAAAATTGGAGGAATCAACTTGCAGGGCCATGTCAGCGACTAGTCCAAATTTGGAATTTTGGGTCCAAAATATCGTCTGAAATCTTCCAGAGCCATTTTGAGGCATTAAACGACACATTTTTTGGTCCAAAACTTACTGTGAAGGAATATTCTATAATATATACACCGATACTTTACAACGGTGTAAGAATTGCCTCAATCGGAGTTTGCATATGAAAGTTATGCCTCCTGCAAGTTGACCTACCGTATTGATCACCATGGTGCGAGTGGATGCCATGTCACCCTCCATTACTTAGACATGTGGAGCTATCCACATAGTGGATTTTATAAGAAAATTCTATAAGGTCCAAAACCTTATCACAATTGAGGGTTGGGGAAGTAAAAAACCTACACCTAGATGGCTATCGGGCTATGTTAAATACCGAGCCACTAGGAGGAGAAGGGGTTCCATTCTATGTTATTGTATTTTTGTTCCATAACATAGCATAACAAATGGGAGTGGGAAATTAGAGATCATAAGATAGGGGGCTAATGTTATATAGAATCCTGACAGGTCACGGGTCTCAAGTAACTCCATAGAGAGTGCCTTTTCTTTTTTACTTGCATTATTTTCATACCAGAGAAAAAAGAGTAGAGCAACATCACCTTCTAGCTAGGTTTTCCGCCTTAAGGATTTCACAAAAAAAATATTTGTGTTATTTTTTGGATGGTGTGTGATTTAATTTTACTGTTCTCTATTTTCCACATTTTATCTATTTCATGCATAAGCAAAAAATCGGTAACCAAATATTCTGGAATCTAAAGGAATTTAACCTTCATAGTGTAGATTTCAGTTTCATTTATCAGATTTGTTGTGACAAACTATTCTAGTGGAATATCCACGATAGTTTACAAGTGGAATATCCACAACAATTTATAGATCAATGATGGAATTTTATGTTATCATCATAGTGGTGAGGTTCTATCGATTCCCCCCTCCTTGTGCTTAATCAATGGTTGTGCTAAAAACTCTTTTCTTTATCTCTGTTTTGGTCATTTTTCTATTATTAGAGTTCAATTTCTCTCATTTTTTATTTTTACTCTTATCTACTAGATCTCTACCCCCATTTGTTGATATATATGGAAGAGGTGTGGGAAGTTTTCAAACTCTTTTTTTTCATGTTCTTGTTCTTCCATGGAGTGGTATTCTCCCTCCTTTTGATGTTAGTTACTCTTTCTCAATGGCATCTCTCCTAGTGGTTCACTCGAAACCAAGTAGTGCATAGTTAAGTGTTACCTTCTCCTTGTCTGCCACTAAATTTTAAAGTTGTGGGTCAGAGTCCTGTTGTGGCCACAACAAGTCCCCCATTTTGTTTGGTTCTCACAAGCCAAAATAAGTGGGGCCCGAAAAAATTCTACATTTAGATACCTAATCTACCTACAATCCATCTAACCTATTCTTCTTTGATATACCTAGATTGAAATATGAGCAATTGAAAGTACTAATCTTTGAAGAACCCATGACAAACCATATGTTATTGAACCTAGTAATGTAAGGTACCATATCTATTATAATAGTCAAAAACATAAATATTGCAGAGAATCACATTGAAACAACACAATAGATGAAACCACAACACCAAAATAATTCCTTTATTGATAGGAAACAATGTTCAATTGCCTCTTCGAGGGGGGAAACTCCAGCAGAGCAATGCTCTATTACAATAATTCCCAAGACAAGCTCCTCTCATACCTTCTACTCTTATTTACAATAATTCTATCTTCTAAAGAACATTCTAGAGGAAGATCTTTCTAGAAGTGGAAGATTCTATTAGGCCTTCTTACATGGACTTGTTCATATTTATTAAATAGGCCTTATTAATAGTATCGACCTTTATTACATGGAAAATATATTATTATACCTACATGAGAGGTTAGGGGGTTAGGTCCCTAACATACCCTTCCCCTTGAAGAACAACCTTGTAGTCAAGGCTCGAGATGAGGAAATTCTTGGAGAATAGTTTTCGGCTCCTGGCTGGCATCTTCTGTAGTTGTATCTTTCCATTGCACCAACACTTCCTTGATGGTTCATTGACGGAGACAATGCTCGCACTGGTCCAAGAATCCATGTGGATGCAACCATATGGAACCTTGAAAATCCAAATTAGGAAGAGTGGTTTGAGTTTGGAACTTAGTTCCAATCACCTTCTTTAAGCCCGAGACATGGAAAACATGATGGATCTTAGAATGACTAGGTAGAGATAACTGATAGGGAACTTATACCACATGCTTGAGAATCGTATAAGGACCATATAATTTGGGAGCAAGATTCTGACAATGTTCATATTTGAGTGAAATTTTCTTGTAAGGATGTAGACGAAGAAACACCTAGTCCCCTTCAACAAAGTGGAATTCTGAACGTCATTGATCTACTTCTTGTTTCATACGATTCTGAGACATGAACAAATTTTATTTGAGAGCATGGTTAATGGTTGCATGAACTGTAAGAGTTTTATCAACCTCCTGAACCTTCGAGACCCCTGGAATGTAGGAAATAATTGACAAGGGATTTTTTCCATAGAATAATTTAAAAGGGGTCATGCGTTTAGCAGTATGGTAAGATGTGTTATACCACGATTCAATGAGGGGTAACCATTGAGCCCACTAATTTTTCCGGTCAAATGAAAAACACCGCAAATATGTTTCCAAACACTTGTTGACAACTTCGGTTTGGCCATTAGTCTGGGGGTGATAAGAAGTACTGATATGTAATTGTGGGCCCTGGAGCTTGAATAGTTCTTGCTGAAAATTGCAGGTGAAAGTGAGATCCCGGTTAGATACAATAGAACGAGGCATGCCATGAAGCTTGAAAATATGATCCATGAAAATCTGAGCCACTTTGGATGTTGTGAATAGATGTTTAAGAGCACAGAAATGAGCATATTTGGAAAGACGATCAACTACCACCATGATGACTAACTTATTAGATGATTTAGGTAATCCCACATTGAAATCCATAAAAATGTCCCTCCAAATAGCTGGTGGAATTGGAAGTGGTTGTAGTGTGCCCAGAGCTTTGACAATTTCTCCCTTGTTACATTGACAAACATCGCATTCAACCACAAAGGTGTGGATGTCTTGTTTCATACCATCCTAGAAAAAGGAACGTTTAACTCATTCATAGGTTTTGGTAAACTCAGAATTCCCTACTGTTGGTGAAGCATGAAGCTCTGAAAGCACCGTGGATTTAAGTTGTGACCGGTGTCTTAAATATAGATGACCTTTGTAGCGTAGCTCTTCATTGTGCCAAGAGTACGCTGAAGAAACTAGAGAAGTGTCTTGCAATTGTTAGATTAGTTGAGAAGTTTTGGGCCTTGTAGCCATTCATGTCAAACAACTTGGAGCCAATCTGGTACAATGAAGGAGAGGGAAAAAAGGGACCCTTCTTCTTCTTACTTTCGGGAAAGAGCGTCAACTACTACATTTTCTTTTCCCTTCTTATAAATGATCTCATAATCATATCCAAATATCTTTTTCTCCCATTTTTTTTGGTCCTAGGAGGAAATCCTCTGTTCTAGGAAATACTTGAGGCTCTGATGGTCTATTTTGATTTGGAAGTGTTTCCCCAATAGATAAGGATGCCAGAGATCCACAACATGTAGAATAACCAACATTTACTTTTCATATATGGATTGGACGAGATTTCACTCTCAGACTTGTTTTCTAGTGAAGGCCAAAGGCCTGCCCTCTTGCATGAGTATTGCACCAATTCCTTTCCTGGAGGCATCACATTCTAGGAAAAAAGTCTTTGTGAAGTCGGGAAGGGCTAGGACATGAGTTGTTCACATGGATTCTTTCAATGCTTGGAATGATTGATCAACTACTGGAGTCCAAGTGAAAGCATTATTTTTAAGGAGAGTAGTAAGAGGCACTGCAATTCTTCCATAGTTCATAACAAAATTGCGATAATATCATGTTAAACCCAGAAAACCATGTAGGCTATTGAGAGTTTTGGGGCGTGGCCCATGTTGCATAGATTTAATTTTCTTAGGATCCACCCTTACACCATCCTTTCCGACAATACGACCCAAGTACTCTACTTCCGAAGCTCCAAAGGCACATTTAGATTTCTTGAGAAAAAGTTGGTGCTGAGAGAGTAGACTGAGAACTTGATCCACATGGGTAAGATGTTATGTCAAGGTTTGATTATAGATGAGAATATCATCAACGAAAACTAGGACAAAAGGATGAAGAAAAGGACAAAAAACATGGTTCATGAGACTTCAAAAAGTGGAGGGAGCATTACAAAGGCCAAAGGGCATGACGAAGAGCTCATAGTGACCCTCATGAGTTTT